>JAKWBI020000016.1:0-212858 GCA_022664585.2 Zalerion maritima | reverse complement strand
CGATTTTCACGATATGTGTGGCGGATACTACGTATTCCCACACCTTACTTCCTGCGTGGAAGTACCGGATATTATTTAATATTAATCCCGAAAAAAAAAAAAGAATACGGAACGGTTTATTAATTAAATAAACGCTTAAATAATCCGTAAAATTTTCGCTAAAATATACCGAATATTAAATTAAATTAAATTAACGCGCCGCCGTTTACCGGTTAAATAATCGGAATATTTAATTTAAATTTAATAACCTAATTATACCGTGGACCTTTTCTTTTTTTAATTATTAATTAATAAACCAAATATTTTATTTAATAATTTAATAAATAATTTAAAATTATTTTAAATTAAAGAAATATAAAGTGTTATATTTCGGGATTATGGTTTTAATACTCCGAACCTTATATTTTAATATTTAATAATTTTGGATTATTTATTTGGCCATATTAATATTATATTAAATAATATTAAATAAAAATCGGATAAAATAAGTTTAGCGGGAAATAATAAGGATTTTATTAAAGAAATAATTCCTTACGGGTTAAAATAATTATATAATAAAAAAAAATATATAAATATTATATAATTATTGGGAAAAAGTCCCACCATATAAATTATATTAAATAAAAAAGGAAAAAATAAATCGCTTATTAAATAATGGCGAGCGTTTATTATAAATAAGCCGGAATTAAAACGAATATTATTTATAATATTATTTAAAAAATAAAAATAAAAAAATTAAATATATAAATTAAATATATTAATTAATATACCGAAATATATTAATTTATATATTAATAATTAATATAATAAAATATATTATTATATAAAAACCCTATATAATTTTATAGGTTTTTAATCCAAAACTTATATAATCCTATAAAACCCCATTAATAAATTTATATAATTTTATAAAACCCCATTAATAAACCCGTATAATTTTATAAAACCCTATTAATAAACCTATATAATCCCATGGGATTATATTATAAAACCCATGGGGTTTTATAGGATTATACAGATTATTTTAAAAAACCCCATATAATTTTATATGTTTTTTTGCGCACGGCCATATGGGGCCCCACGGATTTTTGTACAAGCCTAAAATATGGTGTTATATCCGGCGGAATAGGAAATTTATCGATCCCAATTTCGAAAATGAAATCAGGGTACGATGAGGACTCGTTTGGGACTGGTACTATTTAGTTAATTTCTGGGACATAGAAAGCGTTCTTAAGGAGCTCAAGATTTTTGAACTTGTACCTACCCGGATATAGCTCTCTTCCCTCGGTGGAGTTTTGTGCTGTGCTGCTGCGTTGGTGGATATGATACGAAGCTGCTCTGTTACTGATTCGAATTTGTTCCCGGCTGGCAACCTCCTTCGGGTGGCACTTTGCTTGGTGGTCTTTTAGGCTTCTGATGGAGATAAATGGCGGATAGGGGCAGCCCGCCACCTCACATAGCAGCCGTCGGTGAGTTGCTTCATGCGAAACACGGGAGTGGTCATCATCGAAACCCACGGTGGTGCGGGGGCATGGCCACAAGCGACATGCAAATGCAGTCGTCCTAAACTACTGCTTGAATCTCTCGAATTCGTGGATGGTCACTCCAGGATAGCTTCGTAGAGCAAGCAAACGTTTGATAGTGTGCTCGTAGTTATACGTCAGTGCCTCCAAGCTTGTGACTTTGACGAGATCTGTTGATATGGCTGCCATTAGGTTAGTTAGACGGACAAGCGAGTCTCCGCCCACTACGTCTGATGCTTTGAGATATCTTTCTTTCTGTTTCGATACCACAACTTTGGCCACCTCAAGTAAGTCTGGATAGTCCTACAGGTGAAATAGACCACTGTCTGGTAATGTTGAATCCTGACCATCTCCCCCACCGCTGAAAGTGTGCTTCAGTGTTTCCGACAATTTGCATGAAAGGACAAAGAACTTTGAGCTGGTGTCCAAGTAGTTGGGGGATGTGGCATATGAGAGGAGATATTCCCCCCAGTACTCCCCGGCGTAGGTATGGAACCCGTGAAGGCCTTGAAGTACATGCAAGGACCTTTCTCGCTCTGGGCAGGATGGTGTGAATATTCGAAGTCCAGCAAGTAGGCATGTGACAGTAGCAAGTCCCTGTTCATATACAGCGGCCTCTTGGCTCACAGCCACACTGCTATCCGGGCCTTGCAGAAAACTATAGAATTTAGTACTGGTAGGGAAGTGTGTGTATATCGCAAACAGGTAGAGGCGCTCTAAGACTTACTCTTTGACTGACACATAGATGAATGAATACGTCGAGTCATGTCGTTGCTCGACTAACGGTGCGCACAAATCGAAAAATGCTGGGGAGCTAGCTCTTGAGCCTTTTCCTCTCCCGAGCTGAAGGTGAGGGCGGACCGAAACTCGGTCTTCCGGAGTGGACGATTGGCAAAAGCGATCCATCCGAGGATCAGCTTCATGCGTGAAACCGAGCGATCGTCGAAATGAGATGTGAGTTGGGCCAGTATTTGTCCGTAGCTTAGTTCGGTATTAGTCTACAATCAAGTTAAGTCATATTGGGTTGAAACAAGGACAATTCGCTTAGCTTCTGTGGCAAAGTGTCCGCGGCTCTGAGGGTTTCTTCCCGGTTGAAGAAAAAGTTGGTTGCGATATACTCCAGAACAAGTCGAGCATAGAGGAACATCCCTATTCAACGTCAGTTTTTGGGCACTAGGAACTAGGTAGTTGTGGTACGTGCCTTCTGATTTGTTCGCCATACTGAGCTCCAACGTCTTAATCTCAACATCCTTAATGCCCACTTCGAAGAACTGGGGACGAAGAGTCCCAAGTCTCTTGGTAGCAAAACGCCCGATGGTTTTCTCAATATTTCCTCTCTCCTCGAGGTTAGAGAGAGATACGGGTTGTTTCCGGCGTATCTCCTTTGCGATACCTTGAGAGATGCGGCAAGATAACGGCGCCTTGCAGGCCGTCGACCCAGAGCGGGTTGCTGCAGTAACAATTCGCTCCAGCATATTCATGACCTTTCCTTGTATATCGCTCCCAAGCAGCGACCTTAGGCTGCTCGAGTATCCAGTCGGTAGTGTCAGGATTCTCGAGTGTTTCGGAGAGAACGGCGTCGTAAATTTTAAGCTGGTCGAATTAGCACTTCAGCCAGCTAAGAACAGCGAGGTCCTAGGTTGCTGTCTGCTCCGCCTCGAATTCCGCCTCGATTCCCGCCAGCTTGTCGCTATCCTTCTGTCTCCAGGCTTCAACCTTTTCCCTCTCCTCGTGCGCTTCGGAAATGTTGTATGCATTGGCAGCTACAGTGGGGTAACATTAAAAACGGATACTTTTTTTTTTGGGCCTAACCCGCACGCTGACCATTACATTTAAAACTGCAATTGAATAAGCATTAAAGCGATTGGAATTTCCTAATTAGGATTAATTTAAAACTAAAAAACAGGCGTATTTAAAAATATACATTAATACTTGGTATACCAACCCCTAGCGGCGATAATTGCCTCCATACGCCTTGGCATTAATTCTATCTCCGCTTGGAAGACCCTATCTTTAAGCGCCTCCCACAACTTTTCTGCTGCATCTATAAGTTTATCCAAAGTGACCTTATTTTTAGGGAGGTCTATTAACTTAGGGAAATTACTTATAATCTTTTCCTTTAAGAATTTCCAAATATTCTCGATAGGATTAAGATCGGGATTATACGCAGGCCAATCGATAATTTCCACGCCATATTTTTCCGCCCATTGCGCCAGCCAATTTTACATTATAAATGCCTGGTAAATTGGAGCATTATTTTAAATAAAGAATATTCCTTCCTTTAAAATTTTAGGCAATACCGCCTTTAGGGTGGTAAGAATAACCCTTATAATTATCCCTTTGCCCTTAGATTCGGGGTCTCCAGGGAGGGTAAAAAAATTAATACGGGAAGATTAATAAAAAGCTCCCCAAAATATAACTCTATACCTAAATGGCTTATTCCGAGGCTGTATATTTTAAAAAAGCAATCGTTTACCCTATTTATATGCGTTATGATTAATAGGTAAGTTTTAAAATTAAGGGGTAATATTTTGGGATTAATAAACGGCGCGGTAAAAAACCCATTTTTACTTCTCTCCTTGGCCTCGTTGCACAAAAGACTTATTTAAATATATAATTTATTTTTAAAAACTTGCCTCCTTTTTATAATACCGTAATATAAATTTAAACCGATTTATTATATATTTTAATATTAATTTTGGCCGGCAAAAAGCTCGGGTATATTAAATTCCCTATTTCTTAAGGTACCAATTTAAAATAATTATAAATATACCAAAACTATACCGAGAAATAATTTAAAAGGTAAAAAAAAAAGGGTTAATATTAATAATCCTAAATATATACCTTTTATCGCGATCGGAAATCTTACGGGGGGCGCCTGGCCGGATAGGATCGTCGGTAATATCTCGTGGCCTTTATTATCGAATAAAACCCTTCACCGCTCCTATAATTAAGTGGTGTTTCCTGGCAAGATTAACGGCCGTTAACCCCAAGCCGTACCCCTTCAAAATCACCGCCCTTTTGCGAGGAGAATAATATATTCGATCTTTAAATCGCTTGTGTTTTGGTGTTATAACCATCGTTAAAAGAAAGTGGCCGTAATATTGGTTGTTGGTGTTGAGAGGGGGAAAAAAAAAAGTATCCGTTTTTAATGTTACCCCACTGTAGGTCTACTAGTTGCTTATGGGCTTGGAGATCTTCGATGATGCTGTTAAACGGCCTTCCAAAGCGTCCCCAGGAAGTGAGAGAAAGGAGTCGCCAACCTGGGAATGTCAGATTTGTTTGGAAATAGAGCCCCTAAATACCCTTTAGGCTGGTATAATGGGTACCCATGGGGACCCATAAATTACCCACGGATTTTATGGGGTTACCCATATGGTTATACGGATTTTTAATATGGTTCCATAAAACCCCACGGGTTTTATAATATGGTCTTATAAAACCCCATTAATAAACCTATATAATCCCATGGGATTATATTATAAAACCCGTGGGGTTTTATAGGATTATATTATAAAACCCGTGGGGTTTTATAGGGTTCCACGGGTTTTGGATTATAAACCCATAAAACCATATGGTTTTAATAAATTTATATATAATATAATTATAATCCAGATTTATTTAATATACCCGATTAATATTTAATTATAATATAATAGTTTTAAATATTATATACTTTGGTTTATTAGCCTTTAAATTACCTTTTTTATATTAGCCCCGATATTTTTCCCAATATTTTTTCCAATATTTTTCCCGATATTTTTCCCTATACTTCTCCCGATTATTCGTATTTAAATTATATATTATTCTTAAAATTTAAAAATTATTCTCTCCTATTTTAATAATCTTATAATCGATCTCCCTTCTTATTATAAATATTATCCATAATATTATAATACTCGAATATAATACTAAGATTATTATTATTTAAATTATTATATTATATATTTTTTTAAATTTTAAACGGGCCTTTACGAAAAAATATAAAATAATTAAAACCCAATACGATAATTAAAAATTTATTTCCTAGTACCTTTTTACCACCAACCCTTAAATAATTAGGTATAGAATTATTTTATAAAAATTCCCTTTCGGCTCGATTAATTACCCAGGCTTTTTATTATACGTCCTTATAATATAAAAGGTTTTTACCGCCAGGATTAATAAAAATTTTACCCGTTATTTATACATATTATTATATATAATTAAAATAAACCCTAATAAATGGTATTAAACGAATATGGTTTAGGTCCATACCCATTATTATAAAATAAACCGTTTTAAAATAAATTAAATTTTTTTATATTAAGGTTACCCGGTTTGTATAAATTATTAATATATTCGAGATTATAAATTTAAATATTAATTAAAATTTGCTTAATACGGGTATTTAAAATATACCGGTGAATACGGTTATTAAATAATTTTCGGCTATAAATTATATTATATTTAATACTTTTTAGTTTTATTTAATAATATTAACGTATACACCTTATATATTAAAAATAATTTTACGAATAATACGTATAAATATTACCTTTGGTAAAATGCGATTTTTAATTAATAAGCGGGAATATACCCTTAGGCCATCGATTAAAAAATAAAAAAATCATTAATATATGGATATATTATACAGTATAATAATATACGTACTTTTTTTTTTAATTAATCCCGAGATTCCTTAATTAATATACGGTTTTTTTTTAGTAATAATTATAGCCAGGCGGGGCTTGGATAAGGTAAAGGCTTTGGTTTTAGCCCTACGTTTTATTATTATTTTAATACTCGCCATTTTAAGGTACTTATTTAATACGGATAATTAATACGAATAATTAATATAATAAATAAGTATTAAATATATATAAAGTAAAAAAATTAATATTGGTAAAAAATTATGAAAATAATAGGAAAAAAAAAAGGAAAAAAACAGCCGGAAATGTTTATATATATATAATTTTTTTTCACCGCCTTTATAAAAATCGCACACCGCCCGCGCCTGCAACTAATTTAATAAAATTCTGCCGGCAGAATAATATTTTAATAATTTTCTGATTTTATTTTTTTTCAAATTTGGCCCAAAATTTCCCAAAAATTTTAATACCTATAATTCCTTTTTTTTTAATTTCTTTTAATTTTTACCATATCCATTAAAACGTGCGGTGTATTAAACATTAATATTAAATAAATATGGCACCGAAGTATTAATTAAAGCTTAATCCGTCGGATAATCCCCATATAAAAAGATTATAAGTATGGTATATTAGCCTATTAAAGAGCCGCAGGAGGCTTATTAAGGCCAAAGCGGCCTTACGTTAAGCTTAGTAACGCCATATTAAAAAGGTTTAAATTATTAACGAGTGGTTTATAACCAATAAAATTAAATAAATTATAATTAAGTAATTTACCAAAATAATTATCGACCTGGAGTATTATATTAACCCATAAAAAATATATCCTAATAAAGTGGAGCAGTAATACGGTTTTACCCCTGGTTATAATTCCCGAAATATAAATATTCTAATTATTTGGGATTTAAAAAACGAATTTAATAATATTTGGGAGGATATCGATAATAAGAATAAAAAATTGGTAAAAATTTTTAGGGAGGTAAAAGAAAATTATAATACCGATAAATATATATTAATACCCACGATGGTATTAAAAAGTAATATTAAAAAGCCAACGTATAATTTAATTAATAAGGTTAATTATTTTATTATATAATATATATATTTAATACAGGTATTAATTTTTATTATAAAGTATTATTATATAAAGTTTTTAAATATGGTAATATATTATTATAATTCGCCTTTATTACTTTATTTTTAAGGTATATTGCCTAATATATGCACCCCGAAATATTATATTTACGATTATTTAACCATTTTTTAAATATATAATTAATAAGCGCCGATAAAATATGCGGCCATTTTAATTACTGGTAAATATTATTATAAATTACCCCATATATTTAGGCTATTACTTCTACCAGTAGTTTTTTTTTAAAAATTACGATAAATTTTTATTACCATACGAATTTAAAATTATTGGGAATATTATATATATATAATATGGCGCTCGATTAATTAATATCCGTATTCCCAGTTCGGTTAAAATTAAAAAAAAGATCATTAATACTTGGTAAGGTATTTTATTTATTGATTATTATTATATATTAATATTATCCCCTAATTACCGCCTACGCCGTATTTTTATAATTAAACCTTTTTATTATAAAGCTTACCGCTTTATTAACCGCCGTATATAATATAAAATTATTAATTTTAAAATATTATATATTATATATATTAAGCGGGTATATTAAATAATCCGATACCTTTATATAATATAATATATTATAATTAATAAGTAATATAATTAATCGGCCTATAATATTATTAATTTAATATTCGGATATTTTAATAAAACCAAGCGTATTAAAAATACCTGTATACGGTATGCAGAATTTTAATTAAAAAAAAATATAAAATGGGAAAATATAAAATAAATTTACCGAATAAATATAAATTATAAAAAAATAATACCGATTTTTCTTTATATTAAAATATATAAATATTAATAAAACCGTATATTAATTATTTATATTAAATAATTAAAATTACTTTATTATTTAATATTATATAATTTAATAAATATTTTATATTATATTTAAAATATTATTTTCCCCCGTATTATCCCCTATACCTAATAATTATTTAACCTTAAAAAAAATTAATTTTAATGGTGTATTTTATATTTAATGGCGGAATTAATCAAAGTTTTATAATTAATAAAAATTAATTATTTTTTTTACGATTAGGGTTAATAATAATTTTATATTATGGTAAACCAAGCTTAAATATTAATTAATTATATTTTAAAATAATCCGAACCAATATTTATTCGAATAAAATAAGTTTTAATAAATAATTAATTAAAAGTTTGGTTTTCCCTATCTTATTTATTATTATTATAATTTTATTATTTCCCATTTTATAGGTGGTTTTATTAATTAAAAAATAAATATATATAATATAAAAATATACCTAAATAATTAAAAATACGATTTTAAAAGTATTAATCCCAATACCGAAAATTACCTAATAAATAATATATATTTTATATATTTTATTTTTTTATATATATTAATTATTAATTATTATATATAAATATTTAACCAGTCCGAATTTAATAATAAGCTATTGGATATTATAATTAAAATAAATATTTCATTTTATATTATAAAATATTTATCCTTTATTAACCTTATTAGATTTTTTAACCTATACATTAAAATATTATTTCGAATAATCATTTAACGAAAGTTTATAATACGGTTAAAATAATATTATAAGAAATTATTAAACCTTATCCCTTAGAATTAGTTTATTAATATTTCCATTAATTTATAAATAATATTATTTAAAAACCATTCCTTTTATAAAGTATATATATTATTTATTAATAAGGAATAAAAAGTATAAAATTTATTCTTAAATATAATTAACGCCTTAATTAATTATACGGTAATAAAATATACGCGTAAAATTGCAAAGGTTTTTATAAAATTTAATTTATATAACCGCTTTTAATTCGCGATTATTAATAATATTAAAGACCTATTTATAAATTTACTCCGGCGGAATATCCGAACCGTTTATATAAAGAAAAATATTAAACAAACCCCTAGGACCAGTTTAATATTCCATATATTATATATAATTTATATAATATAATTAATTATATATAATATTTTAATTATGGTATTATTTATAAAAATTAATAATTAAAATATTATAAATTAAAACGAATAGTTTTAAATTACGGTAAGAGAATAATAAAAAACCAAGTCGAATAATAAGGCAAATTACCTAAATATAAAGGGTATTTGGTAATTATTACGGAATACCTAATGGTTTACGAATATAATACGAGTATTAATAAAGGTACGTATATTTAATTAATACGTATATTTAATACCTTTTTTAATATATTTTAATAATTTTATTTAATTTATAAAGTATATACGCGGTTTGCTTAATTAAAAGAAAAACTTAATATTATTTAAGAAAATTTTGGGAATATTATAAAAAATAATATAAAGTTGGTATTTTTATACCCCGGCCGTATTAGGTGGAATATTAATATATTAATAATTAAATAAAGCCTGCGGATTTATTAATTTATCCAATACCTTATTATCGATTATTTTTCGAATAACCACCAAATTAAAATTATTACGAATTAAAAATAAGAATAATTAAAAATCCTATATATTATTTTTTCCCCCTTTATATATATTACCAATTAAGCCGGTTCGATATTAAATGGTTTTATATCGAATATTCCCGAAATTATAATTTATATTATAAGGCATATCGAATAATCCAAAGCATTTTTAATAAATATGCGATAAATAATAATAATAAAGCAAAGGCCGGAATTGGGTCGGTTATTAATTTTTTTTATGGTTGTATTAAATGCGGATTCGCAAAAATTTAAAAAATACCGGAAGAAATATTTATTATTATTCGATTTATTATTTGGACCGGCCGCCATTTTAAGTTTAATAAATAAGCCTAATTCTTATAAAGCCATACCGGATAAGTTTTTTTATTAAATTATATATTTTACCACCAGTTTTAATATAAATACTAATATTATCCGTTATATAAAAAAATTAATAATTAATAAAATATTAAGTATAATAACCTATATTAAATAATGGAAAATTATAATTTTTACGGGTGGGTCCGTTTAAAGAATTATTATAATAATATTAATACTCCGATCGGTAATAAAAAGTTTAACCAAACGAATATATTTAATAATAAACCCGTTAATTATAAATAAAGCGGCGTAATTTATTATTTAAGGTTTAATCCAAATATGCTTATAATTAGGTAAATTAATTAATTAATATATATATTTAATATAATTTATTTAATACTTTTTTATAATTCTCCCGCCTAGGTATAATATTTTGGGATTTTAATAATAATAAACTGATTTTAATAAATTCCGGTACCTGGCCCGTAATATTTTATATAATTAAACCATTAATATTATTTTTAAATAAAATTAAAATACGGGCCAATAAATATATTATTTTAATAAAGGTAAATTAAACCTTATTATTATTCGGAATATTCTTATACTTATATTATATAAATATATTTTTCCTAATATACTTATTATAACGCTTATACCTAATATTAATCCCGAAAAAAAAAAAAAAATACGGAACGGTTTATTAATTAAATAAACGTTTAAATAATCCGTAAAATTTCCGTTAAAATATGCCGAATATTAAATCGAGCCAAATTAATACGCCGCCGTTTACCGGTTAAATAATCGGAATATTTAACTTAAACCTAATAATTTAATTATACCGTGGACCTTTCCTTTTCCCAATTATTAATTAATAAACCAAATATTTTATCCGATAATTTAATAAATAATTTAAAATTATCTTAAATTAAAAAAATATAAAGTATTATATTTCGGGATCGTGGTTTTAATACTCCGGACCTTAGGTTTTAATATTTAATAATTTCGGATTATTTATTTGGCCATATTAATATTATACCAGGTAATATTTAATAAAAATCGGATAAAATAAATTTGGCGGAGAATAATAGGGATTTTATTAAAGAAATAATTCCTCGCGGATTAAAATAATTATATAATAAAAAAGAATATATAAATATTATATAATTATCGGGAAAAAATCCCATTATATAAATTATATTAAATAGGAAAGAAAAAAATAAATCGTTTATTAAATAATGGTAAGCGTTTATTATAAATAGGCCGGAACCGAAACGGGTATTATTTACGGTATTATTTAAAAAATAAAAATAAAAGAATTAAATATATAAATCGGATATATTAATTAATATACCGAAATATATTAACTTATATATTAATAATTAATATAATAAAATATATTATTATATAAAAACCTTATATAATTTTATAGGTTTTTAATTTAAAACCTATATAATCCTATAAAATCCCATTAATAAATTTATATAATCCTATGGAATTTTATTAATAAACCCGTGTGGTTTTATAAAACCCCATTAATAAACTTATATAATCCTATAGGATTATATTATAAAACCCGTGGGGTTTTATAAAATTATACGGATTATTTTAAAAAACCCCATATAATCCCATGTGTTTTTTTACGCACGGCCATATGGGGCCCCACGGATTTTTGTACAAGCCTAATACCCTTTAGGAACTTACTACTTCTGCGAACAAACTGGTATGCCTCCTTATGAAATCTGAGAA
Source organism: Zalerion maritima (assembly GCA_022664585.2). Classification (NCBI taxonomy): domain Eukaryota; kingdom Fungi; phylum Ascomycota; class Sordariomycetes; order Lulworthiales; family Lulworthiaceae; genus Zalerion; species Zalerion maritima. The sequence goes on along the minus strand of JAKWBI020000016.1, from coordinate 201,033 downwards.
TATCCGAGCAGAAGACTGCTAGGGTCTCCTGTATAGCCTGACTTTTGGCTAAGAATTCGTGATTTAGAAGCTTGAATCTTGCTAGAGGCTCAGCAATGCGAGCATATGCCTTGATAGTCTTTTCGAACGCCTCAACGTATTCTAACGCAACCTAGTCCCGCATCAATAACAGTCAGTTTGGTTTTCATATAGTTCGACATGCATAATAAGTCCCGGGACATATACCGTCAGGACTAGCTTGATCGGAGCCCATATCAATGGCAGATACGGTGTCCCATTGCAGAGAACTTCGATCGCCTTTAAGTAATGTTCCAGGCCGGCGAATAACGGCATTAGTCTTCGCATGTTCCTCAGCGATTGTTGCTGCCCAAGCTGGTCCTCGATGATATAGGCAGCCTTTCTCACATCTTGAAGTGTCGTATCCTTAAGACTTGCGCGGTCGCTGGTGGTGAGAGTTCGTTCAAGGTCCTCGAACGCTTCTCTAACTACTTTTTGGGCCTGCAAAGAGACCCGTGCCACCAAAGGCATGTCCACCTCCCTTGTGTGGATAGGTCTAGGATATGAAGATCAAGTAGATAGACACCAAGGTGCTCGGAAGTGAAGAAAAGCGAAGGAGGATTATGTTGCATGCTGCCTTATTGCCGTGGTATGCACTCCGAATGGCTGCATCAAGCTTGGGAACTTTGGCTTTTGAGGGACGCGGCACGATTCAAGTGGCCACAAACCAAACCATTAAGAATGCCTCATTGGAGAAACGTATGTACATTGTACATAGTAAGGGAAAAAGTTAGGCGAACCGTCGATGTGCCTCGTTGAGCTTAACACTTTGGGTAGGATTAGACATTCCAAATATTTCGAACTTAGACTCCTGAAAAATCGAGGAAGTTGGTCAACCCATTACTGTCCTCAAGCACATTTCAGCATCTGTCAGTTTTCCAAGGAAAGACCAAACATCTTCCATCTCTGCGCCATGGATCATTTTCCACGGGTTGGGAATAGCCCTGCCAACAAACGTCGATACGGCGTGTATGCCGCCGATGAGGTGTACAAGCCTAGTACTACAGGACCAACATATATAGAATAAAACAGTCCCACATTGACAGCCGCCTCCCGGGCGTATCTAATGGAACCACACTGGTAAGCATTTCAAACATCTCCTGACTCTAGTTCAGTTCCAGCCAAAGACGTCCCGCACTAAAGTAAACACATCATCTCAGGAACCTAACCTTGGAAGACCAGGCTCTAGCCCGAATTCATAGGATGGGACAGAAGAAGGAGGTAACCACTGTCCGATTCTTCATCGGAGACTCGTTCGACGAGGTAAGTCCGTATTCCCACAGCCCCTGGGTATTTCCTTCGCCATAATTATGAGGGTTTCCACTAAGCAAACCCCAATCTACAGAGAGTAATTCAGGTCCAAGAGTCCAAGCGAGATCTTGCGAACATCTTGCTAAACCCCAGTGGCAAAGGTGGTTCCGGTCAAGAGGAAACCGGAAACCATGCATGCTGATACAGATATAGTGGCAGCTGGCTACGAAATTTTGTTTAATTTCTTTTGAATATACAGGAACAGGTTATTCTAGGCATTTGATGCTACCGGGGTTTTGGGGGGTTCAATTGTTTCAAGGGCGCCTCCGACCATTGTCCCATGGATCGCAGCTTTTGAAAAAGATAATATTCCAATATACCACCATCACTTTACTAACGTTGTGGAAGGGGCCATGCTACTAGGTCAACTTGGAGCTAAAATGATTGGATCAAAAAAAGCCTATGGCACTTATCCCCGAGCAATCCAAGAAGCCGCGACAATGTGCTTTAGTAATCGCCTGCTCTCTTCCCCGACCAGGAAAACTTTAAACGCCGCTACCTAAAAAATTTCTATCTTTACATCAAAAACGTCAAGCATCTCATCGCATTGAGTTCTCCATCACCAAACACCCCTTAACGCCTCTAAACCAACCTCAAAACGAAGGGAGGCAATAAACTACGAGAATCACTTCCTCTTCACCTCCCCAATCTACCCCAGTGCCCCCGTAGTATTCAACACCGGAGTGTCTCATCCCTCTTAACCTCCTCCGAAACCCCGCAAAGTCCACCCGTTGTTGACCGATATATCTCACACCATTCACTCCACCACGCTGTCTGCCCTCGTTCTGGCTTTTCCCACTAGCACCAAACAAGGCCCCCACAACCCCATCTACCACGTCTGTGGCCGGCGCGATGTCGTCCCACCCACCTAACGCTTTGAAATCAGGCCGCCTATTGTCCATAGCCCCCGCGATGCCGACGAGCTGTTATAGCACCTCTTCAGACCCACCGAAAGTCCTTTGTGCAGGCAAGGCTGTCGGTCGGTGCATCGTAACATCCATTCGCGCCGCCCTGTCTCCCCAACAGAGGCCAAGGCCAAGGTCATGCTAGCGGCGTTCCTAAAGACCCTCTCAGCAACCCCACTTAGAATCAACATTCCCATTAGCCCCACTCACAGGCGGACGATTATATTCTCCAACTTCTCCATACCCCTGGACACATCCCGAAGACAAGACATGCACTGTCACCCTTCCCGGAAGGGCCAACCTCGCCAGTTCCATATTCGACTCGACGTTAACTGCCTTCAGCGTCACGTAGTCATCCCAGAACACACGGTTGGGCCCCGCTGTGCACGATGGCGTCGCATTTGTCAGAGAGTAGGGTAAACAGCTCCGGGTTGAGGCCTCGGAGCCGCCTGCCGAGATCTCCGCGACACATGGTGACCTTGTGGACGCTCGCTATAGTTGCGAGGGTTTGTTCGCATTGTTGGCAAAGAAACTGCTCTCGTCGTGGACCAGGCAGTATATCCTGGAAAACTTTGGCCGAATCAGCCATTCTTCCAAGTATGCAGCTTGCCAGGTATCCGGTTGCGTCCGTAATGAGTACCGCCATGTTTCGTATTTCGGGGCTGCTGCTGTTTGGCCGCCGGGGACGATCAAGAAGCGCCTGCTTGAATATTTGTCTCGGTGTCCCAGTTAATGTCTACCGACCTAGGCGTGGTGGTTGCAGAGGTAACAACGAAGGCCATGCCTCCAAGGGTGTGTTAGCGTTCATGAGGCTGATGAGACTAGGTTCCACTTGGAGGATCTTCTTGTCCAATCCTTGCAGTTTTGCCAAATAGAGCGGGTTCCAACCAACATGAAAGACTTCCATGCTATTAGAGATGCGGGACTGGAAGCTCGATGGGGGGGGGGCAATTCCTTTCCACAGTACCGCATGTCTCTCCTCGGTTCCTACGAGCTCGCGGGCACAGCCTGGCGGGCCTCCACCGGATGATATGAGCAGCTAGGGACCGCTCGCCAGGGGAGCTTGCTGCTGATTCCACCGCAGAAGACTGCTCCGTTCTTCGCTAAACAACCGCAATCCCCGGTTGGGTACATGGTCAACCACCCATTTGACATCAAGTTGGTATTGCAGTCAACAAACAAGAACCCCGTCTCGCTAACTTCCACATTTTGTTTCCATCATGCATGCAGCCCGAAGTTGGAAATGCCGAGACATGTTATTACGCCACGTCACGTCACGCATAGGGGTAGTCCGCACCAGCGTCGCCAAGGATCCGAGTCCCTCATTGCATTAATTAAGCTAAGCCCTTTGTTTTGAACCCTTTTAAAAAAAAACCACACAAAACCAGACTGGCTGGATGGGACTCCCTAATTCCATGCCCAGGCCCCCCAAAAAGATGTCTTCAACTTGTGTGTACCCAATAAAATACAGCCGCAAATAAATACCGAGAATAACAAAAAACCGGGAGGAAGGATCCCAAGCAAGAAAAGAAAACCCCGATGTCCCCCAGAAGCCAAAATGCATAGTACCATGAAACTCATTACGGGTCGTGACAAAAATACAAAATACCCGACAATGCCATGATCAGTCTATCCGGCCGTCTCCTTGCCACCTGGGCCGAGTGCACATTCTTCTCCCAGCACCCATTCACCGTCATGAAAACCCAAGATCCGACAGCAGAAGAAACTCACCCGGCAAAACTATCCTCGGCGCCCCACCTCTCGCTGCGCGCTATACTGTCCTCATCCTCCTCTGCCTCGGGGACAGTAACTGTAGCCCCCGACATGGCAGCAGCTCGCTTAGACGCCAAAGACCCGAGAGACTCCTTACTCTCCTCCTCTATGGGGTAGAGGGTGCCATGTTCCGTAGCCATAACCTTCTCTTGTCGTGTCTTAGTCTTCGTCTGGAGCTTGGTTGAGTTGGTATTCGTACTTTGCGAAGTACGGTTGACCCCATCGACAACAGATGACATTGACTCTTGGGTGGCGGTGGTTGTAGTCCCGCTCATTGCTGTTGTAGCACCTTCATTCGAAAGAAGACCCCGTTCCACAAGTCCTTTCCACACTGCATCCCTCAAACCCTCCACCCCCCTCGGCGCCAGCAGCCCATCCAAGCACTTCAACCTCTGGCACGCCCCCATGAGCAAAATCTCGTACAATCGCCGCCTCATCCTGGTCTGCCTGTCCAAACGAGACGCAAACTTCTCGTCTCTTTCCTTGTCTCCTCTGGGAAGTTCGAAAGGTCCCGGCGTAGTCGACTCCGTAATGCCGTCGCCGCCGGCGTTGCCATTGATGGCATCCTTTTCTTTGGTCAAGCTCATGTTCATAGGCATCGCGGTCGTGGCGTCGTCGCCCCCGCCATTCGAGTGCCCATTCGAAACACCGAACACAGGAGCATAAAAACCAAGCGTAGCAGGGTTGTCCCTGACATCCAACTCCCTCAAGTGCGGGAAATCCCCCAAAACACCCACAACCTTCTCCCCCTCCATCTCCAGCCTGTTGCCCGCAACCAGCAGCTTCTTCAGCCTGGGCACGTCCCTCAGGCCCCTCAAGTCGTCAAGCGCGTTGAAATTCGCATTCAGCACCCTCAAGTTCGGGCACATCTGGCCCAAGTTCTCAGGCAGAGATTCCAATCCACAATTGGCCATCTCCAGATACTGAAGATTAAGCAGGTCTATCTGCGGGTTGAATGACGGGAGGAGGTTGCCGGAAATGAACAACTTGCGGACCTCGTACGCAGACGCGAGTATGGACGCAACATCCAACTCTCCACTCTTCTGCTCCCTCAGGGAAAGCGAGTCCAATCGATGGGCGCGGTTGAATCCGGTTATCGTGGTGATATCGTTTCTATCCGCGTGAAGAAGTCTCAAGGCCGGGAAATTTGAGAGGTCAAGCGTCGAAACCGAGTTGTCGCTCAGCTTCAGATACTTAAGGCTTTGAAACTGCCGGGTGTTCCTGCTCGTGCCAAACTCCTTCAACTTATTCCCTTGCAGATTCAAACTCGCCAGACTCGTGAGCGCCTCAACATGCTCAATGCGCTCAATATAATTATCTTCCAAGTCCAGCTCGACGAGGTGCTGCATGCTCGTCCCCTCAAAATCCAGCTCCTCGATCAAATTACCCCGCGCGCGGAGCGTCTGGATGCCATCGTGAAAGAGCAGGTCCTCGAGGGACGAAATCAAATTGTGATTCGCCTTAACATCCCTCAAATGGACCAGTCCCCGAAGTGCCGAGAGACTCTTAAGCTCATTATTAGAGACGTCGAGGTACTGCAGGTTCATCAAGTGTCCCCACCCGGTAAGCTCCGTGAGCCGATTATCCGTAATCTTGAGGTTGCGAATGCCAGGGGGCACGCCGTCGAGCTGGGAAAGCTGGTTTTGGGAAGCATCTAGAGTCACCAAACCGCCACAGAACTGATCAAGCTTGTGTAGGCTCGCCAGCGACTTCTTGGACAAGACCAGGTCCCGCAGGTCTTGCCAGTCCGGCTCGAAGGGCACCACTTCCGCAATACGGTTGACGAGGTCCTTTACCGTGAAGGACATGACGCGCTTGTTGCCATCGCCGGTAACCAACCGATGGCCGCCTACCAGGTAGCTGACTTCGAGGCCCATGCTCTGCTCCCCGTTGTTGATGGTAAACTCGGACAGTGGACTGAGGGAAAGAGTGCCCACACACTGGCTGATCACCGGTGCGGCATCCGCAGGGTTGGGACAGCTCATGGTCCGATTGGGAGCCGGAGTGACCATGAAGCTGAGGCTGGTGTTGGCACGGGCACTTGCACCCTTCTCGGCAGGAACAAGTGCACTCTCATCTGCATTTACACTTTCGTCCTCTTGCTCCTCCACGACAGACTCGTCATTAGGAATGAGCGCACTGAATTCCTCAGTGAGAACCGACGACATCATAGACTTTTTACGTGCGGCCGCTGTCGATTCCTCCTCGCGTTCTTCAATCCTCGAGACAGGGCGTGGAATGAAGTGGTGACCTGCAAGGGAGATGCGTCGCGATGCATTACGCATAGAGCCGACAGGTGTTCCCTTGGGCTGGGGAAGACTGCCACCGTTGCTAGACAAAGAACCGAAATGGGCCCTCCTGGTAGAATGATTCGTGACGTCGTTCAGCGGCAAGCCGTGGTCAGGAGAGGCGTCCCATTGATTATTAGAATTGACGCTCTCATCGGTGCCACTGCTCTCCTGCCTTACGGCATCTCTAATGATAGAGGCGATGGGGGATGAGAAGCTGATGGTCAGGTTCTTCCTCCGGGGAGGGCTGCTCTTGATCCTGTCTTCATGAATCGTGATCTCATGCTCGACCTCCTTGTCATTCTCGAGTAGAGTCTCGTTGTTTCTTAGAAGGGGTGGTCTTGCCTCATCCTGGTGGAGAGGCGATCGGCCGATTGGTGGCTTTTTAAGAGACGATTTGAGGGAGGCAGGCCTGGCGCGACGCTGTTGGGTGGGACTTGGTGTTTCGGCATATTGTATCCTTTCTTCCTCCGTGGCATCTGGCTTCTGCGCGGTGCTCAATCGGAGATTCCTCATCTCAAGCGTCATATCCACGGTAAGATCGGGAATGCTTGCAAAAGGGTCATCCTCACTATCTTCGGATGGGAGAATATTCCTGGGGTTGCTGGGTGGTGCCGGCGTCTTCTGCCCCTTCCTCTTGACCCACATATTATGCTGGCGGTCCAAAACCATGTTGCCAACCTGGTCTGGTATAAGGTGAGACACGTTCTGCGGCGGGATTGTCTTCCATGACTCAGATCCCTTTGACGAGGCAGAAGCCTGGGAAGACCCATGGGAACCATTGGTGTGGACATCGGGGCCATGCATCTGAAGATCTGGGTTCGACGTGATGCGAATGTTCGGAGGGTCGCTAGCAATGACAACTTCTAGCTCTGCATTTATGGCAGTCCTAGAAGAGCGATTCTCCACGACTTCATTTACCTCCCTCTCCACTCGAGCTGCCTCGGCCATGGCATCCTTGACCAAACCAAGCGACCGCATGGAAGATGTAATCAAATCACCCATGTCGCTCCGCTCCTCGTACCTCTTCAGTCGCTGTGCCAACTCTGGGTCATCCTGCCTTGTCGATATCCTCTGTAGAGGGCGACCCTCTCTACTAGGGGGCCTGGAAAGAGGCTCAATCGATGAGTCTTCGAAGGACTCGGAATCTTCTTGCTGTCCGGACTGGCCCTCCAGTTCCGACTCCTCCACGCTCGATAAGCCTGCAGGTCTGGCCTTGTTCCGTATCATGGCCATGATCTTCTCGGCCTCATCGAGGAAATCCTGAGTCTTGATGGAAGGCTTACGGGCCATCGCTCGTGGCGTGCGCATCGGGGCGGCAAACGAAGCCGACTGTTCGGAAATGGCACTATGGTCCCCGATGTTGGAGTCGTCGCCATTAATATGAAGCTCGGCTAGGGGTTGCGATTCGCGCTGTGACGATCGTGGAGTGGGATTCCGCGGTCTCAGGATCTGACGACTAGCCAGGACCTGCGGATCTGCCCGCTGCAGGGGCTCGCCGTTGCGAGCATCCTTCCGTTTCCTCCCGAGCACCGCCTGCATCCGCCGGTGAGTGTGCTGAACAGATTCATACGAAGAAGTGCGGGACTCGAGGTTTTGTTCCTGACCGTAAGCAACGTCGGACTCGTGGAGGGTCCTCCTTCGTTTCGGGGTCGGGTTCTTAGACGGAGAGCTTCGCGGCCTCTTGGGCTCGGATCCGGAATCGTACTTCTTTGGGGTGGCATGGACAACCAAGCCGGGATGCTCGGCTGGAGATGTGACGCTAAAGTCGTACCTACTGAGTGCGCTCAGGTCAAATTTGAGGGTCGTTCGAGAGCGGGCGGGTTTGTCTTCTGGGCTGTAGTTCTCCTTGTCGGTAGCTCCAAGCTCACTCTCGTCGGGATTGGAGTTGTAGGAAACTTCCTCATGGAACTGGTACCCATCGAACTTTCCAGACCCAAACTGATTTGCTGAGACGTCGCCATGGTGCCCCGATTGTGGAGTTTGAGGAGCATCGGGGTCGGACCTGAGGGCTGATTCGAGCTCTGCGCTTATCTCGAGGCGGCTGTTCTTGATACAGGGGATATCAAAGCCGCCGTAGGAAGCCACGTCCCTTAGCGGACTCCTGCGGCTGCCTTTCTCGGGACTTGGGTACGGAGCCGCAGGTATCGCCGGGCTCCTCGTCGAACCATCTCGCACCGAGGGAAACTGCTTTGGGGTGCTAGCTTGAAGAGAGTCCTCAGGAAGCATGTCGGAGGTGTCGCAGGGACTAAGGAGGCGATGGCGGAACGATCCCTCGGCCGATCTGCCGCCACGTTGGCAGTTGATAAACGCCCCAAGCCTCATAAGCTCCTCTGTGGACTCGGCGTTCTCGGTCCCCTCCCTCCCATCCACGTGAACTGGCGAGTCGAGTAGCAGCTGGTTTAGTCGCAGCTTCTCAAGTTTCGATCGTAGTTGTGTTGCGGGCACCTCCGTCATGGGGGCGAATATTATCCTGCCGTTTTTATCCTTTGTAGGGGACATCATTATGGGGCTTAGATCTTCGTTTCGTACAACGCTCTGGTTGCTGGCCTGTCGGGATGGTTCCGTCGCTTGCGGTGCTTCTGGCACAGGGGGTGGGGGCATTGCGGTGGCGGAGGATGATGTTGCCCCTCGCAATAGGGCTGAAAGAGGGATTTCGCTGAATGATGACGGCTCGTCTGCAGGGCCTGACACCTCCCTCTGGTCTTTGTGGATACTGAAACTGCTGTTCTTGCTGGGCTCCTCCGAGTCGGCCTTCATGTATCTCACCTCTCTTGGTTTCTTAGCAGACGTAGACTGTGTTCTTTGACGTATTACGCTCGGGGATTCCTGGATCTCTTGTGATTCAAAGTCGTCCTCGTCTTCTAGCCGATTGACAGCGAATGCAGGTGGGCTGGACGGCATCGTGGTGTCGTTGTGGTGGTGTGCGAGATGGAATTCCTCGTCATTCCGTGGGAGAGGGTCGTTATTCGGAGGTGGCGGTTGAAAGATGGATTCCAGTCCTGTTCGTGCTCCGGTGAAGAGGTCTGGCTGCTCGCCCGCATCCAATTGCCCGTGTATTAATCGGCGCTTCCACTCGGGAGTGTCCCCTTTGACCGGGGACGCGTCTTTGTGAACGACGGAGCCGGTGCTACCAGCTGAGACGGATCGGACAGATTGTGTTTGGACGAGCTTGGAAGGGCGGCGCATGCCCATGGGAATATTAATCTGACTGAAACTGCGCTCGCTCAAGGCAACGCTGCTTTCCTCGTGGTCGCCGAGCTGTGCCTGTTTTCGCGGCGACTGGTATCGCGATGATGTCAAGACGGAGGGTTTCCTGGACGCGACGTCTGTTTCCGACTGTGATGGCCAGTCCTCCGAGAGGTCGTCGAGCCACGCGGGTTGGGCCATGCCGGGCGCGACTTGTGGGGGATGTTGATGTATCGTAGAGTTAAGCTCAGTGGTGGATGGTCAATGGAAAAGATTGCTATCGTCTATGTAGTGTAGTCCATGGGTGTGAAAATAAACAAACTATGTGAGTGTTCGAATGGTGGTGGTGTTGGATACAAAAATGCAATACAATGCGGCTCTGGGATAGATGCAAGTTACAAGACACGACAAAGGAAGGAATGGCGAAAAGAATAGACGGGCCAGGCGCGATGTGGGATTTCTAGAAGTTGACCATCGCGTGCTGGGACAGTTTCCTCAATCGGAAAATAAACAACGCTAATTGGTGGGTCGACTTCTGTTGTCCCGCCAACGAGATGCGCTTTGACAACGGGGCTGTTCCGGCAGGCAAATTTGGGGCGGCGGCAGCTGGCTTTCAGACCTGGCAGGTGGGGTGAGTCGCTCGGTTAAGTACCGGTGCCGACCAATTCGAATAGCATCGACTATTAACGACACCGAAATGCGGTCTTCACGTGTATAAAATTTATCCAAATTAAGGTAGCACATGTACCATTTTAATATCTACTAATGTACTAAAAAATCAGGATTAGAATGCTCCTTAAATGGGGTGATTATTTTTATCGCGTCATCCAACTATTTTTGACATTGTCGAATTGACATGCTGGGTGAAGTAATAAGGATAGATCAAGACATGGAGGGATTATTAAATTTAACCTCACTATCGACATAAAGGAACTCTTCCAGCATTAAGCACTCGAAGGTAAACCCAGTTTCGGGGTCGGGAATCGATAAACCTAATCTAGATGCTATATACAATAGTTAAAAAGGTAGGTATGGAGGTAAATTCATGTCAGCCATCCCTACTCTCAGTCGAGGCAACTCTCTCTCTCTAAGCAAGCTGTCCCTTCTTATACGGATACTCCTTCTGAACGCCTCCGCAATCTCTGTTCTCGTGGCAACCCAAACTCCCTCCTGTTTGGAAATCTAGTCCACGAAATCCCTTACCGCTTTCGCCCTGCCGGGCCTTCCCACAATCCGGCAGTAAAGCCCGATCGTCATCATGTTGGGCACGCCTTCGCAGCCCTCCTCGTAGAGCACATCGAACGCGCCCTTTATATGCTCGTAGAAATCCCTGGGATCTCTGAATCCAGACCCGGCGGTGTGAAACTTGAAGTCGTTGCAGTCGTAGCTGTACGGAACCATGAGCATGCCCTTGGGGTTGGGGCGTTCCTTCTCGAAGGGAGGATCGATCCAATAGGGGACGTCGTCCGCGTATGTGTCAGAGGCCCACACGAGCTCCTCGCCCATTTCTTCGTACACCTGGGGAACGAGGACTCGGGACTGAGGGGAGTTGCGGCCTTAGTACCATCCGCGAGGCGCGTAGCCGGTGAGGGACTTGAGCGAGGTTATGGCCTTGCGGATGTAGTCCTTCTACTTCTCGACCGGGAAGTCGTGGTAGTCGATCCAGCGGTAGGCGCTATTCACCCGCATTGGCGACATTATCCTCCCGCCACATCATCTCGCTGCATTGAAAGCGAAAATGAGACGGGAAGTAGGAAATAACTCACTGGCTAGCAACACGTGGCCCTCCTCGACACACCTCTTAGCGACCCCGGGCTGCTGCTCGACGACCTGTGCGACGCCGTAGAGGGTAAACTTCATCTTGTACTTTTGGAACAGGCGGAACAGACGCCAGAATCCCGCGCGCGACCCGTACTCGTACTCGGACTCGACGTTGTAGTTGCGCTCGTTGATGCGTGGGGGTCCCGTGGGGTTCTCGCGGAGAGCCTGCTCGGACTGCCCGTCACCCGTCATGACGGAGCGTTCGCCTCCCTGGTGGCGTGGTTAGTATTGACTTTGCGCCGTGATGTGTGGTGTGTGGGAAGATTCTTAAGGAAGGGTATCCATATAGTGTAGTGTACGTATAATTCTTTCTCACCTCCTTATGGTTAATGACGAAGGACACAGCAATCTTGGCATTGTTGGGCCACTTAGGGTTGAGTCCCTTCTCACCATAGCCAGTGAAGTCACGGTCGAAGCCGAAGTTATGATGAGCGGAGTAGATCTCGGGCATGGTGGCGGTGGTGTTATGAAGATGCTTATTTGCGTGATATTACAGGATGCATCAAGATTTTGAGGCGAGGATGGAACTCGAGACCTTAAATTCACATGGGGTGAGCCTCCCATTCATATCTTCGACATCATCCAGTCTCCGGGATTAGACATGCTCGCTCATAGAAAATGGATTTGGCAAGAACCCGACAGTACCAGCCCCCCATCATGGGGCGGATGTGTGAGCCGCGTCCTATCGGCTCATTCCAGCTCAAGTTCCATCATGTGGAGTCGCAAACAGGCCAGTTCCGACGACGGACTCCTGCCCCGGCGATTGTTTGTGAGGTCCTCAACCCGGCCTCTTGGGGCCGGCAGGCGGCTTCGAACATCCATTTTGGGCCTCTTCAACTCGCATCGTCAAACTTTCTTGGTCCAGTTCGTGGGCGGGACGCCGTATCAGACTCTGCCGCTGACGGACTGGCCGTGATGGCATGCACACCACGCATCGGCCATGTATACATCACCCGAGCTGGTGTCCAATTATCAAGTGCAAAATGCTTCTCTGATCAATAGAAATTGCCCTTTGTGTGTACTGTAGCTCGAATACTTTGCAGTATTCTCTTCGGCTAAGAACTGGCCATCGGGTATACAGCCGGTCAAAGAAAATCGAGAATAGGGTTTGTGCTTGCGATCCGAGAGGAAATTTGTTTGGCATTGTATCGGACATGGGAGACGAAGTATCAGGAACCAAGCCTGGCGCCAGCGGTGGCAACACTGAAGGGCGGAGGACATCGCTGGCACGGTGCTGGGAAAACGAGGATCGTGGGTGCCCATGCACCCGGTGGGACTTTGCTGACCTAAAGATGGACGACTGAATCAGCCTTGCGATGGTTGCGCTCAAGAACGCCACCAAGTTTCTGTCCTTCCTCGGTAGCTACAACATCTTCATGGCACCTCTCTGCGCTGTTTGGATTGTCGACTACGCCTTTGGGCATATGGGCAACCTACATGTCCCCTCGCTGTATGACGGCCGCAAGGGTGCTTTGCACTGGTTCTGGGACGGTATCAACTGGCTTGGCGTATTTGCTTGGGTTGGTGGCATGATCATGGGTATTCCTGGTCTTGTCGGACAGTATGAGCCAGAGAAGGTCAGCGATGCCGCAATCAACATGTACAACATGGGTTGGCTGTTGACATTCTTCACTGGCATCGTGTACTTGGTGCTTCTTCTTGCAAAGAGGCTAAAGATATACCCTGATGGATTTGAGACTGTTCCTGCCAAGTGGGAGTTGTTACATGGCAAGTGATGGACAGGATGGATTCTTTGACGGGAGAGGAAAGAGGGTATCATCTCAAGTCCATCTCTTACAGATGCGGAAGTTGTTCTTGTCAAGGGTGTGGACGAGAAAGCTCAGCGCATCCCTCCCCATCATGTCATTGACGAAGCTTAGGGGTTTGCATCAAGCGGGAGTTGTCTGGATTTGCGTATTTGGCGGCTTGAACAATGATGGCTCGCTGGATACTTGAAGATGCCAGCGCTAGATACACTGCATACTAATTTGGTCATTGAGTAAATACACTCAGGTTGGGACTGCTACGTGCTATTTTGTCTTCGTTTTGATGTAAAAAGGAGTTGGCGCAAGCAATAGAACCCTACCGCCTCTCGGCAATGGAGGCGCAATCCAAGATCCTCTCCGGTGAGCTTACCGTGGAAGACTACGCCAGGTCCCTCCTTTCGCGCATCAAGGACAGAGACTCAACAGTGAAAGCATGGGCATATCTCGACCCTGGGCGGGTCCTCTCCGAGGCGCGCAAGCTGGACGCCGTGCCCGAGGAGGAGAGAGGACCCATGCACGGGATCGCAATTGGCGTGAAAGATGTCATCTACACCAAAGGTGAGTGAGATATACCCTACCATGGCAGCCAAGCGATGAGAACACAGAACAGTAATACTAATCAAGACGCCCTAGATATGCCAACCCAGCACAACTCCCCCATCTACGCCGCCAACTTTCCCTAGCTCGACGCCGCCAGCATAATCACACTCCGCCAAGCCGGCGCCCTCATCCTCGGTAAGACAACTACCACCGAATTCGCCGCCACGGTCCGTGGTCCCGTAACCACAAACCCGCACAACAGCAGCCGTACTCCAGGCGGCTCCTCATCCGGCTCCGGCGCCAGTGTGGGGGACATGCAAGTCCCCATATCCCTCGGCACACAAACGGGAGGCTCAACCATCCGACCCGGAAGCTATAACGGTATCTTTGCCCTTAAGCTAACCTGGGGCTCGCATCTCGCGAGAAGTTCAAAAGAACTACAGTCCCATTCTCGACACCCTGGGCCTGTACGCAAGATCAATCCTCGATCTGCAACTCCTATCCCGCACTCTCGGCGTAGAAGACGACGCCCCCTCCCCCTTCTCCGGTGTAAAGGGAGTCAAATTAGCCTTCCTAAAAACAGAACTCTGGCCCAAACACATCGGCACATCGGGCCCGGCACCGCAGCCGCATTCGAGCTCCCAAGGGAACTCCTCGCAAATCACGGTGCCATCGTGGAAGAAATCGAGTTACCTTCCTCATTTGACGGGTTACCCGAGGCCTATTGTATAGTCCTTCATTCCGACGGTCGCGTCGCGTTCCTGCCTGAGTACAGGCTCGACAAGTCGAAGCTGTGGCCTAGCCTCGTGGCGCATGTGGACAACGAGCATAAGATAAGCCGCAAGCAGCAGCTCGAGAGCTGGGACAAGATCGCCATGTTGCGACCACGGATCGACGAGATAGCTGGAAAGTACGATGCGATTGTTAGGCCACGGAGGGGATCGAGAGTACGGGAAATGCGGTGTTTTGCAGCATGTGGACTGTGAGTATTATAGCCCGAACGTGAGAAGTGTTTTAGGGCAGGAGCGCTGATGAAAAACATATAGGCTCTTCATACGCCGGTAGTCAATGTTCCTGGCTTTAAGAGCGTGAACGGCATGCCGATAGGACTGTCCCTGGTTGGACCGCGATATCGCGATCAGCATCCTCTCCAGGTTGCGGAGGCAGTTGGCAAGATTTTTGGGGCCGAGGGCGGGTGGAGGTCTCAGCTGTGACTGAGTCATTGAATTTCATGTATAGAGGTTTTCTTTGAGTTCATAGTGGTGTATACTAGTGAAGTTTCATGATCAATTATAAGCTCGATGCCTTCTGAACATTTCCCATAACAACCCTAATATTTTTGTATGACATCAAGTCTTGGCATCACCGTGTATCCATATCGATCACGTGTACACGCGTTCTCGGCCACCTAGGTATCAGTACCTCGCAAATGTGGGGTCAGCACCCAAAATCTTTGCCTACAACAGGATGTCAAGGTACATAGCACTTCTGCCTGAAGTACCCACTTTACGCGGTCGCGCTTCCCGACCAACGCACACACGCCTTTTCCAGGGCAAATTAATTACATTTGCCTGCTCCTCGGCAACCAACCTACAAACTACACCCAGCGGCCCCTGAAGCCAGCCCTGATGAATCCTCCACAATAATACACTCGACGATGGCTGAAAACGAGGGGTTTTACGACTGGAGCTGGCGTCAATCGCGCCTACTTGGTGACGAGCCACTGTACTCTGAAGCACCACGGGGAGCCGCGGACGAGCTAGGCGACACAAACGACGATGGCTTGACCGAAGAAGAGCTAGTCCAGCGGCGACGGCGATGCGAGGCCCATGGCCAAAGATATCTTCAGGGGAAGTCCATATTCTTGCTCTCGATCGTGCTACGAAAGGGACCCTTCGAGGCAAGCAATGGCTGGAAGAATCCCTGGAAGAAGACTATAGCGAGGCCCCAATCCGATATACAAGCCCCTGACTCCGACATTACTGTCGATGCGATACCGCGGGCTACTTTCCGAGACAACAGACTTATACCCGAAACCCAATTGCTTCCGGAAACCCAACAACCATCAGAGGTCCCTATCCTAGAAATACCCGACCTACCAGATTCACCAGCTCCTATTGTCGGCGCTGACGAATCTGCCGTCAACAGCGAGCTTGCACCCTCGGAGACAGAGTCATCTAGGGTTGAGAACTGGGTTGACAGCGTACCAGCTGTGCGGCTTGAAAGGGAAGAGTTCTGGATGCCTGCCCTCACAGCGCCGCGAAAGACCCCCGCCAACAAAAAGACAACAAAGGACGGGGGCCGTTGGTTGAGGAGAAAGGGAAGGAGGGTCTTCACTGACAACTCTGAAGCTCCGAGCACCCCGTCCGCTGGCCGCCAGAGAGTACCATCCAGGAAGAACGACGCTCCGGAAAGCTCTGTTGCGACAAAGATGCCACGGACACCTATTCACGCTAAGAAGAAGGTTGTTTCTCTTAGGCAGGGTCCAGGCCAGAAGGGAGTTGTGACAGCTAGTAGGCGACTTGCAGGCATGTCGCCGGAAACTGTGGAAGAGGAAGTACCAACCGGCCAAGATAAGCAGCCAGATCAACCCGAAGACCCAAAGCCTATCCCACTACCGGAAACTGAGAAGGCGATGGAAGTGATGCCATTCGAAACTCAAGCTGACGAGAGTTTCATTTTCCACCGTCGGCGCGAACCATGGGTACCTCAAATTGCTCCTCCCGCTTCCATTCCCGCTCCTTCAGCCCCTCACAAATCGTCATCTATCAGCACTCTCAGCCCGGCCCCTTCGCATTTAGATTCACATATAGACTTCATGTCAGAGTCTAGACAGGAATCTGTCAGGGATGATGGAAAGTCATCTGTGGATGATGATGTAGAATCGCAAACCCCGAGCTCGTCGCATGGCGGCACGGATACCTTTGGTCCGACGCCACGAAAACTGGCTGCTCTAGAGAGTACGGTGGAGGACCCCGAAGCCCCGTCGGATTCCCGTGACCCAAAAGCTTCTCCTGAAACGCAAGATCACCCCAAGAACCATGCTAGTACTGAAGAGGGTGCAAGAGTGTGGAATGATACCACCATCGTTGCGACGCAACACGAAGGCGCATTTTCGGGTCACGAAGACAAGAATAGTTCGGCACCCAATCGCTATTGTCAGCTGAAAGGTCAGCCACTTGCTCAATCGTCGCCGACTGTTGCGAATGCTGCTATGGAGCCTGAAACTGTAAAGAAGATGTCTTCCGAAGCAGAAAAGGGGCCTGCATCGTCACAAAAGCAGCCTGCTCGTCCCGGTTTTATGGAAACTGTTCTGAGAAGACCATCCTATCCAACTTCCCCTGCCCAGTCATCCGCGCCACCCGCCGAGCCGGAAAAGGAGGTTGAAGTTGCAAAGGAACCAATACCAAAACCCCGAATTGAGAGCAGTACTCCGACTCGGCACAATCCCGACCACTCCGTGAATAGCGGGACGGACGACGGCTCAATAATGAATAACTACCATCGCTCGCTGAATACGCCCACCATGCCCATTACATCACCTCCCTTGGATACATTAAGACCTCGATCACAGCCTTGTTCAATGTCAGCTCCTCCTACCCAAAGCCAAAACTCCGACGTCGATGAAGAGGAAATAGTAATTCCCATGTCGCGAGGCCAGTGGGTATTCAACTCATCTGCAGGGACCTCACCAGCGAAGTCGTTCCGATCATCCCCTATGAAGACTCCCAGCCAGAGTCTTGATATGGAGTCTCAGGAGTCGGTGTTGCGTATCTCGCAGTCCACACAAAGCCCGTGGACGAGAAAAATACCGCCGGTTCTGTCTCACCCATTTCAGAGGTCACGACAGGCACCTTCTCCCGCGGCGTCAGCCCTTATAATCGAGGGGACGCCCACATCCCAAAGTCCCTGGGTTCGCAGCACACAAGCACCCCAAATATCCACAGGGCCACCTTCCTCGCCCCCTCACGGTCCACCAAACCCCAGTCCTCCTCGCGTCGCGACCCAGGAGCAAAGCCCCTGGTCCAACAGCCCGTCGTTGCTCAAGCGTCGTCGTACTGACCTTACTGCCGAACTTACTGCCCAAACTTCTCAAGCCTCCCCACTGTCCGAGCTTTGCAACAATGCCGTGCCGCATCTAGACAATGATATGGGCATCACTCTGCGTCCCTTTTCCTCGCTGATAAGCTCACCGCCGAAACGACGCAGACTAGATATGCCCGGGGCTTCTTCGAACTCTGGTCTCCCCAGTACCCAGAATCTTCTTGCCGCTACAACCGAGAATCCGTGGGAGAACTCACATATTGCTTCCATGGGGAAAGGAGGAGGGGGAGGCATGAAGTCTTTCCCACTGGCACCAAACCCAAAGCCCAAGAAGACCGTGAACTGGGCACCTCTCCCTACCAGTAGCTCCGACGACAAATCACAAGCCACTCCAAAAGGAAGGAGATCAAGAGGGAGAAGTCTTAGCAGAGCGGCTTCGCCTCCCCCCAGCAAGTATTTTGTGTACAAACCGGGAGGAAAAGAGAGGATGGCTTACGAGAAGCATTTCTCAATGATGGCCAACAAGACAATATCCAAAAAGGGAGATAGCAATCAGGATAAAAGTGGAAGGGGGCTGAAGCCGAAGAGCGCGCTGAAGAAGCAGTTGCTACCCAGCGACTCCCAGCAGGGGATGGAAAGTCCGAATGTGGAGGGCATGGCATTGAGGTTTATTGATGCCGACGCGGACTCTAATGCTCGTACTTCTTCGATTTCACAGATGATAGCTGCCAGCAGGATGGATATTGACGGAAACTTTGACGAGAGCAGGGGACACGACGACTCGGAGATCGGCTTCGTATTATCGCTCAAATCTATCTGGGGCGCCGAAACGCAGGGCATTTCGCAGAATGATGATGTCAACGAGGTGTTGCACAATCTGGATGATTTCGTGGGGGGGTATAAGCTTGATGAGGAGATGGAGAAGGCGGCGAATGGGGAGATGGATGGGATTTTTGCTATGGTTGATTGAGTTGATACATCGAGGGGAACAACAAATTGTCCTTTTGAGCCACGGAGTTGAGGATATGGAAGTTTTCGAGAATTTTTACGAGAATGAGGATGGCGGGTGTCTTACCGTGAGGGGCAGATGTGAAATGGTATGGGCACTGCTGGCATGGTTCTGGGGTTACGGGCTAGGGGTTACGCAAATGGGACACTTTACTGTATGGAGAACACGGCACAAATAGCGTTTGAAAGGCCTCTTGTTTCCGAATTTATGTCACTACTGTGTCATTTCTACTAGCTACTACGAGATGCGTTCCTACCGATGGCTGACGGCGAGCCTGAAAGAGCACGCTTCGTGATAACCCCCACTGGACAAGGGGAAAGAAACACTTCTATACGTGAAACAGAAGTACAAATAATCGCCGTGATTGTCATGCTGTGGCCTGAATCCTAAATAGGATTCAGATGTCCCTGTGCTATCTCTTCTCACCTTCTTTCTTTCCCGACCAAATCCCCTTTGTTTTTTAACATCTCCTGTCCTCTCTGTCTAATTCCCTTCCCAACCACCATCTACAGTCCAAGCCTGGCCAACCCATTTACAGCCTCCTGGACCAAGCCGTCAACCACGTCGTCCTCTTCTTTTTTCCAGATGAGCGCTTTGACCAACCCCTGCAGCGCTTGCACCACATCCAAAGCCGCTGCCTGTTCCTCGCACTCCCACCTCATGGTGTCAAGCAACCACCCCATTCCCCTCTCCTGACACCTGCGCTCGTGAATCTCCAGCAGTCTCTTCTGCCCTTCCGTCGGCTTGGCACCGGGCGTCATGTCCCATAGAAATGTCTGCGAGGGATCGGACATGGGGATGGGCACTACGCCGCTAAACTCGAAGTCTAGTATTCCTGTTACGGTGCCTGCCGTGGGCGAGGGGTTCTTAGGGCCGGGGGATGCGGAGGACGAGGGAAGGAAAAGAGGATCGTAGATTATGTTGTTTAGATGCAAATCCCTGTGCGTCAAGACAGTTCTCGTCTTTCTTCGTTTCTCCCCATCCGCGGAGGCCGTGCCATCGATCCTGTTCTTCAGGCCGGCCAAAGAACCCCCTCCGCCAGCCCCCTCCCCACCATTTCCATTCCCTCCTTCGCCCCGGACCCCGGATGCCCCCCTCGAGACTTCTCGGAGCGCCGTCTCGGGAACAACACCGTCTGCGTCGGGATACGTCCCGCTCAGCAGATACAGCAGAACCGCCGACTTTGGCATCAAAACACCGAAAATGCGGCTTCGGTGACGCGAGAACAGCAGGGCCGGATGCGTATTCAGAAGCCCGACGCTCTTCGCCACAGAGTCGGCGATGTAAGCAGAGTACGTCTCGAACGGACCCATGGGGTTGACAGACTCGACGGTGGTCCCCGGGGGAAAATACGCTTCTTCCACATCCTGGAGCTGTATGTGCGATTCCGCCATGTATGGCCCCATCTTCACGCCTACTACCGTCCCTGCTGTTGTTGCTGCTGCTGCTGCTGCTGCTGCCGCCGCCGCCGCGGTTTTCCTCTCCCCGTCGCACGGAAAACTTGACTCCTCCTCCTCCTCCTCCTCCTCCTCCTTCTCCTCCTTCTCTCCGTCCAGAACCAACCCTCCCACTGCCCCATCAAAGCCAACGACCGAGGGATCGTGGAGCGCGGCGAGGACGTCGACGAGCTGGTCGACCGCCCCCTCCAGCTCCCGGGGGCCCAGGCTTCGCCACGTGTCGGCCAGCTTGAGGCCCGGGCAGCGGGGCATGAGCGTGTACTCGCACCCCAGGGCGTTCTCCCCGCGCGCGTCGTCCCACGCGAGGACCTGCGGGGCGGGTATGCCCGGGGGTCCGGGGCCGCGGCGGGAGTTGAGCAGGTGGATGTACGCGAGTATGCCGATCTCGTTCCTCGACTTCACGCCCGGAACATGCGGGCCTGCCACCCGGAGGAACAGGTCTGTGGTGGTGGTGGTGGTGGTGGTGCTGCTGCTGCTGCTGCTGGCGGCGGCGGCGGAACCGCGTGGTTCTGCGAGTGGGGGTTCTTGGGGTGGTTCAACCTGGGATCGAGAAGGTGGAGAAGGCAGAACGGCGTTGGCGGCGGCGGGAAACCACGTCCTCGGCGGCAGGGTTAAGGAGTGGGGTGGGAAGGAGAGAACGATGACCGTGTGGTAGGACCCCGAGTTGTTGAGTGCCTCGAAGCTGGTTGGCGATGGGAGGTGGAGGGAGTTGCAGAAAGCGTCCAGGACCTCCTTCGATGGGACTGGGGGGAGGTGGGAGGACGGGTGGCCCATTTTGGTCAGGTTTGAGGGCAGCTGGTATGGACCAAGGGATGTCAATACCGAGGATAGGGACAGAGGGTCAAAAATCTGGTGCGGCAGGCTAGGGTTGCAGCGTAGGTTGACAACCTCTCCTATATGGCGGATGGTGGCGTGGGGTGTAAGAGTAGATAGAGGATGCGGTACCTCGTTGAGGTGCAGCGAACTGAGTTTATATAGACCAACATATCCAGCTGTCATTGGTCAGCCTCAAGCTTTTTCAAGTCTTGGTGAAGTCCGCGGGTGTACTTCAGGGTATCTGAGTGGTCATGAAGGTAGTGTGATATGGTACAAGTTTTTGTCGTACAGTCGTCCGGACTAGTGTTCGCAAGCCCTTAAGAATATTCACTACGGAGGACTTGGCTGCATTCACCGAAATACTCAGCCGGTCATTACAGATGTGTTGAGAGTCGGAATCATCCTGATAATCTAGAGAGTTGATTTCCTGCATGCAATTAGGCAGATCCAGTGATAACTTCACGGAAACCCTACCCGTCATGTCTTATTTTTAGTCCTCAAACGACAGCCCCGCTACTAATAGACAGTACTAAGTAGTAATTGCACCGTAATATCCAGTGTCTATAAACGATAGACCGAACATTTCCAAAACAAAACAGCAGAGTTTCTGCCGCAGTAACTCCCCCCTCGTCGCCCCAGTAGGCGATAGGAAAAAGAAAGGCGTCCGGCTGCAGTATCCAAGGTATCAATCAGGCATCCTAGAAGTGCTGCGTTGATTCTAGTTGTGATCCGGGCAGTTATTCTAGTAACTCTTCTAGTAGTGCTATGCCAACGACCTAAAATAGAAAACATCGGCTAGCCAAAGTCGCAAAACAAATGCTTCAAATCAATTCCATTAGGCGGTGCATTCTCTACCCACCAAAGGCCGCTAAAAGCAAGTAGTTGTTGCAAGAATGGCTGCCATCACGGCTATGTTGTTATTGCGAGCCAAAGGGGAAGAACCTGGGGCCGTCGCTCTCAGGTTTCCGCTGTTGTTGTTTTTGTTACTGCTACCGTGTTGTAGCCGCATTATTATGAGTGTTTTCGCCCCCCGGGGAGGAGGGGGAGGGGTTTAGAAGGCTGCGTAGCTTAAAAACTGAACCTTTGTATCCACGATAAGAATAGTCTGGATATCTCCCTGCCTATAGATGCGCAGCGTGAGTGGCAGCGCCAAATTCGAAGCGTCAAACGCAAAGAAACCCCGCCCTAATCATGCTAGATCATAAATAGAACACCTAACTACGTTGTGGCCCGTATGGTTTGAGAATTCGAGCTGGGGTGAACTTTAGTATGTCGGATACATTGACGAGTTGTGTAAGTAGTTTTTAATGGAAGCTACGGCCCAATATCGGGCTCTAAGGTCACTGGATCGATGTCGAAACTAGGGGTAATATTATCATATTAAATTGGCTTTGGTTAAAGAAATCTGCCACGGGTCGAACAAATAAAGGGGAATGGTTGCAAGTGCTGTGCGGCTAAAGATGCTTCGGCTAATACTTCTGGCATAAAAAATTCGACAATAAGTTCGTACGGGCATTCTTCACCAGCAGCCGTACAATGTCCAGGCTCCCTAGCGGGCGACTACTTCGTGACCATGTTCTGCGGCAAGCGAAAGTACAGAGACGCGCCGAGAAATGAAAAGGCATCTTCAAGTGCTGCCTCGAGCGCTGCTCCTCCTCTGCCCAGCATCTCCATGTGCCGGCTGATCAATATGGTAGCCCGGGCTTCAATTCACAAACCCGGAGGATCTCCTATCCAAGCACTTTCGGTTACCGGTGCTGAGGCAGCATGCCCGAACTATCACTAGCGTATATCAATTTGAAAACTGTCCTCGATTTGAAAATGTCACATGAGGAACGAAAATGGAAGCAGTCCGTTTATATATTGCTGTCGATATTCAGTTCTATTCCAAATGAGTGAAGCTCCCATGTCTCTAAGAGCATTCGATACATCCAAGGGCAAGGGAAAAAATCTAGTATACTGCGTGATCAACAATATGATCCAGCAACTAATTCGATCACAAAAAGGATGTCAGACCACGTAGACAAGCACCCCTTGAAGGATCCCACGAATCTCCTCTATCCATCCAGTCCGTTCGAACAACCCTTCCACCCGTCTTTGTACTCTTAGGTAGTGTTTTTGTATTTCTTTTTAGCAACCCTTCAATCCCATCATCTCAAGTTCCAAGTCCTAACACACTAGCGAATCAAGCTCAAGAAGCTGCCGCATTCAAGGCGCCAACAAGCTGGTTAAACTGCGCATCCGAAAGATCATTGTAGACAAGGCAAGCCGACCCGCAAGGCGTAGGGTACGGTCCATTCACCGGGTCCCCAACGAGGACGGTAGCAAGGTTCATGCAATAAGCGGGTACGTTGTCGAATTGAATGGCTATATCAATCCACAATCATTAGCATCGACCGTACTTCCGTCTCAAAACAAAAAAAACAAACAACAAACAAACGGCGGATATGTAGTAGATGGGATAACTTACCCCCAGCCGCCGGCGAACTAGCAGTAACGGTAACCCCCTGAACCGCCTCGTAACACCTCTCGAACTCAAACTGCGGGACCCCCTCGGGAGCAGTCTGCGGCGCCCTCTCCATGACAGCCCTCTTCATCTTTTCCACTTCCTCGGGACTCAGTCCCTCAAGTCCCCTCTTGCCGAAGATGTTGACAAACAAGTCGGCAATCCCCTGGCAGAACAGCTCGCAAGCAAGCTCTGCTGCCTTCCCGATAGATGCCTCAGCAGGAGACACCATCGTCCCAGTGCTCAGGGCGAGGAGGAGAAGGGGCTTGGTGAATCTCATTTTGGCGGCGGGTGGAGGGTTATTGTGATGGTTGTTAAGTTGGATGAAAGATAAATGTAAAGATTGGGTTTTGATGGATGGTGCTTAGAATAATGAAGATGATGATGATGATGGAAGTATGTGCTTGTGAGGTCGATGAAGCTGGCGATGAAGAGGTAGATTTCGCTATCAACTGGAGAGTTGAGAGGAGTCTTATATACACTATTTCCATCTCCTTCTTGTTCCCATGAAAGCTCCAATATCTAAGCATTTCGGCCCCAATACCCCCCCATGATATCATCTCATCTAGCTCCAGCATATCAAAAAATCTTCCAGACGGCGCTCCCCTTGGGTGGTTAAACGTAGCATCCCCCTTGCTCGAGTCCCCGGTGAACCCTCTCTTCCAAACCAGGAAGGCCAAACATCGACACAACGCTACATCCACCTGCTATCTCCGTGGTGCCCCGCGTTGAACCCCATCATCCCAGTACAGTTCCCAGCACATCTCCTAATCCCCATCGCCACTATGTTCTGTCAAAGAAGGTAAGTCTCGCAGTCTAGCACAGATCCCAACACTATTCTCACTGTGCCGTACTACAATGTCTCGAGGCATGAACACCAAAATCCTTCGAATGTTGAATATATTATAAATGACGACATGACTCCGTTCTACGCTGTCTGCTGTGTGACATCGTCGGCCCTCCAAACCCTTCAGTAGCATGCAGGAAGGATGCCTGTTCGGTCTCCATGGTCAGTCCCTTATAAGACTTGTAGGATCTAGATCCCACGCTCACAAGTTTTGGCTCCTGTCTAACGTAGCTAGATGGAGAGGGTCGGCCCGATGAGGCTTGGCTTCCATGACTTATGAATCAAGCCATCCAGTGTCTTACAGACGCTGATCCACGATTAGCTTCGCGTGGTTCAAACATGGAATTTAATGTCTGGAACTGGTTCGAGAATCGTTACTGGTCTGTCTTGGTAATCACACCTTCTATCCTAGGTATAGAACCCAACATACACCAGACCTATAGTGATGCGTGGGACAGCGGCAGAAAGGGGGCTCGAATCCTTCAATGTCACGACGGGATGCACCGATTGACATCATATCCCATGTTCCACCTCCCGTCCAACTTCCTTCCGCTTGACCCATCGTCCCATCGACGAGGCATTTTTGGCATTTCTTCGTCAAGACTCCCGTGATCCACCAACCATGTCTTTGTTTTGACGCTTCGTAGTGCGGTGTCGGTAGCCACCCGGAGGATCAGTATGCCTGAAGCCTCACGTCTTGGAGTCAGGTGTGGGCGAAACCACGAGAACTTGTCTGCTAAAGTGAGTTCGCAGAAGGCTGGATGGAGTATAGTATGTGGTCTAACCCCTCAAATGCACGATCCCGGGCGGCCCTATCGTAGTATCTGTCTGCATAGAGGTGGGGGCCAAGCCCTCCCAAGCCTCCATCTGCAACCCCAACATCCAGGATTCAGGGCTGGCTGAGAAATAGTCACCGACCCACGCCAGAATGTTGTAGCCGGCATCACGTCACGCCACACCAGCTCTCATCCTTTTGATCCCACCCTTGACAACGAAGCGGGCAAGCAGGCTCAACTTCGCACCGCCCTGTGATTCAAACGGTAAACCATGATAGGCCTCCTCGCAAATCCATTGCATGAAAATCCAGATCCACCAGGGTGCACCCGGGACGCGGGAGCTAATTTCATACCCGCTTCTCCCGCCCCATTTTCCTAAATCCTCCAGCCAAGAAGCTGGCGTAGCTAATTGACCGACCTATGCACTGACTGTCAAGACCGTGGCGAACCTAGCAAAGGAAGGAATCACTTTCTGGAACGAAGGAACTGAGCTCAATTCGCGGCACTGACAAAGGGGCTGGTCATGGATAAATCGTGAATCGTGATGCAAGGCAGTAGCGCACTGGGCACCGTCATTAGCGGATAGCCTCCTACGTGGGTTGGAATCCGTTCGGTATCCTATTTTGTTTTCTCCCTAACTTACCTGCCGAGCCCTCTCGGCGCTACATGGAATGGCGCCAAAGGCATCCCCCCCCCCTGGGCGATCGACATCGGCTGGCCAGGTAAGGTCTTCAAAAACCCGCCGAATACTATCTATGTATATGCACCGGTACTGCAGGTCCTGTAGAGCACGAGGCGCCGAGCCCGGCTTTTGGCAGCTTTCTAGATCTTCCCACCAAAACAGTAATTGTTCTGTATTCTCACCCTCCAGGAGCCCTCACAATGCCTCCAGTAACCCTACCATCTGTCTGTGCACTAGAGCCAGTTCTCTGGTTCTTGCTGTCACTCCCAGTCTTTGTATACACCATCCACCAAAAGCCTCATTCCCGCTGGCCCTTGCTGCCGCTCAACATCGTACCCCCTATACAATGCTACAGGACGGTGAACAGGCTGAATGACACCGCGCCTGGCCTCGACTGGCTGTGGGCATTCACTTCTCTCATATACATCCTGCATTCAACTTCTGCCCTCTACGTCCAGCAATGGACACTTTCTGAATCAGACCAGAAAGCAAGATCGGATTGGAATCTTCATGCAGCTTGCAGGGCATGGCTCAATGCCCGTAGGCTTCCTCGGAAGAGCATCTCACCCGTCGCAATCACTTTGGGAGAACGCATTCGCTTCACCGGCCGGAAAATATTTCTCCTTCTTTTCCTCGCTCTTCTATACATGTCGTCAGAAATCTTCATCCTGCTCGTCCTGGATCCCCAACCAGAAGACTTCCAGCCTGTCCAGCGCTCGCACTTCCACTTCCGCCCCGACCGTGCCGCCGTGGTGCGTGCGTTGTTCGCCTTGCAATGGGCATGGCTCACGTGTCTCATCCTCACGGTCGCCAATTCCCTCGTCGCCGTCTTTTTCGTGGCAATCATCAAGCTCGACGCGCCGGAAGAGTGGACTCCGCTGTTCGGGAACCCGCTAGAGGCCTACTCCCTCCGCCGGTTTTGGGGAATATTCTGGCACAAGCTGGGGTCCCCGGCCCAAGTCGAGTACGGGCGGCTCTTGGCTGACAGAATCCTTGGCCTGCGACCGGGTGGCGGCGCAGAGAAGACTTTCATCGCATTATGGGTGTTTGTGGTGTCGGGACTCGTCCACGGGCTGGTGGCCTGGAAGACGGAACCCGAGCAAGACGCAAGACCCTGGGGCGATATGAAATTCTTGCTTGTCAACTTCATCGGGGGCCTGGCGGAGGTGATTGTTGCGCGCGGCGTGTCTCTCATGAGGTCCAATGGCGGTCGGGTGAGCCCCGAGGGAAAAATGCTTGGTTTTCTCTGGGTGTTCCTGTTCTTTTATTGTACCGTCCCCGAGTACCAATATCCAACGCTGCAGAGGACAGCCGAGATGAGGGCGCCAATGATGAGGGTTCGCTCTTTGTAGAAGTCCTACATAGCTACAATTCAATCCACCTGCATAATTTGTTGTCCATGATCCACAAACCAAAGTTCACCTGCCTTGTTCTCACATTTGCACACCCTTGAGCTTGCGCAAGCCGCAAATCAAAGAAGCTACAACCCTATATCGTGCATATAGTTAGCGGCAAAAATCGTTAAAAATAGTGAAATATCACAACGTTCATCCTAGTTCAAAAGTTGCATCCCCATGCGGAACTTACATTTGGACTGCGAGTAGAGCTACCGCAGCGGCATGGAAAGGAGTTGTTTCGGGCTTGGTGAGCCTCACAGCCGCCAATACCATGCAAACCGCAGTCCCCGAGATAACCACCGTCTCAAATGGATCTTGGACTTTCTTCACGACCGCGGAGATGCGCTCAAGCGATGGCCGCAGAGCGATGAGGTAAATCAGATTGTAGAGAAGATAGAGACCGCACTGCAGAGGCATCAGTGAACACGTTGAGTCGGGCGCAGGAGGGTTTGCCTAAGGACATACCGGAGGCACAGTGACAGCCGGCATGAACCAGAACCAGCGAAAAGGATCGCCACCGGCGTAGTGATAGTCGTCTTTCGCGCCACGGGCTTGGATGGAACAAATCACCGCCACGACGGGAATCGGGAGGGAGAGCTTGCGGACGAGATGGACGGGTCCGAGGACACGCCACCCCGTCTCGTGGGCTTTCCGATAGCGAGATGCTTGCGTTTGTGGTGGCATTCCCTGGGCGTCGGTCTTGGTACGGGTTAGGAAAGTGTTTGGCGGAAGTCGGAAGGATGGAGGCCGGCGAAAGAGAGATTACTGGAGGGGCTGTGATGAGAGATAAAATTAATAAGGAAAACAAATCATTAGGGTCTACCAGTTGAAGAGGGCCCGATTAGGGGTGGGTGCAGCTAAAGGTGGAGGGAATCGTCTTTGGCTGTGACTGCAGTATAAGTTACCCGGGGAAGGATTCCCAGGTAATATAGGAACTCTGGGGCTGTGTGGGAGGCTAACACCCACCACAGCTGTCCTACCTACCACAGGTTTTACTACATTATGAGATGTTGCCAGCTGGCAAAGCTTCCAATAAGCGGTTGGAATAGATTAATTCTGAATCCTTTCGGCAAGGGCTTGTCTTGTTCCGAAACCGAATGCCAAGCAATCGGATTGGTGACGAGTGCCAAGCATAGCCAAGCCTCCATTGCCGCCTACAACGACATGGATGGAGATCCCTTTGCAACCGCGTCGGATGATCTTTACAAATCGCCTACCCTACGGAATCAAGGATCCAATATTCGGGAAACGCGAGCGCAATCCATCATGATCTTGAAGATGCGTGTCCGCCTTTTTTTCGAGATATTCAAGCAGCGTCAAGCTCATGCATAAGGCTGATATTACATTTGAGGCTCACCTTCCTCCCCTGTATCCGGTATCCAGTATCCATCCGACGCTAGGCGAGAAGAGCGGGGCTAAGCGGAGACGCCAGGTCGTGGCGTTGTGTCATGTTCTCCAGTTTCGGGGGGGCACGACTGGATCAAGGGAAGAACCGTTGCATTCGAGATATTCGACTCCATGCTTTCCACCTTCCTTTCTTGTTTGCAGTCAGCGACCTAGGCAGCCGCATTTCCCGAGGCAGAACTTTGAAACAGTGCGACTGCTCGGCATGAAATATAGCGGCGGGGCAGAATTGAGCGTACTCCGCGAACTTGTGGCGAGGGTACCGTGGATGAAGATAATTGAGGCCACAGCGACACCCACAAGTGGAAGACTTGGCGTTGGTTATATCTCCACACAACAAACCGACAAACCCACCGCACCCACAATATATGGCAGACAGGCATTGCTATTAGTCCCATTTAATTTTAAGCATTAAGCACACCTGGAGGGAGTCTATACGCGCAGCCTGATCAGGCAATTTACGGGTACGGCAACACCCAGCGCCATCGTCGCCCCCAACTGACAGCGGCCACGATTGGTGCAGAGCGCCGCAAGCTACACCCGGCTACGTCACAACTGCACCTTTGCAAGGGGCCCCAAATGCTCAGCCACACTGGAAACAGGCGGACCTGATTCCCTGCGATGAGGACAATTAGTCTTATAAGGAGACAATCATCACCACCCATTAGATGGTGTTGCACGTTCAACTGGTCTATTTCATCCGATCGAACTCGCTCCACCCCTGCACAAAGCCGCGACATAACGGCACGACACGGAACAAGAGACATAATATACTACATAGATATCACCAACCAATTCTCAAAACATCATGCGCTTTTTAAAAGCAGCTCTGTTCGCCGCGGAGGCATCTGCGTCCACACTCAGCATGCCCATCCGGAAGCGATGGACCAGGTCAAACATCCCTGCCATTACGCGCCGCGACGATGGGACGTTGGACTTGACGGCAGACAATCTCGTCTCCGGGGGAGGTTACTATGCCGATGTGCTGGTGGGGACGCCGGGGCAAACCATCCTGATGCATCTCGACACTGGCAGCAGCGACACATGGGTGAACTCAGTGGAAAACTCTGCAGGTGTCTGTAAGTTTAACTGCTTCCCCTGTCTATGCCGGGTAGGTTTGACGACTAACCACCCACGCAGTCGATCCTGACGATAGCAGCACGTACGAGCTCGTGGACGAAAATGGTTTCAGTATCACATATCTGGACGGCCGGGAAATAGAGGGTGACTATTTCAACGACACGGTGACCATCGACGACAAGGAGATTCTCGCCCAGCAACTCGGTATCGCGCTGACCAGTGCTGACACCGAGGGGTTGATGGGCCTAGGTCTCAGGTCAGGTGTCGCAGCAGATGAGGAGTACACGACCATCATAGAGAACATGGTCGTCAATGGACTTATCGGACGTGCTTCTTTCAGCTTATACCTGGTACGCCCGCTAATTCCCCGAGGGCGAGTCCCAGCGGCAACATTCACTGACGCACCCCACAGAACGACCAAGAATCCGAGTCGGGAAGCATCCTCTTCGGCGGTATCGACACCGAAAAATACGTCGGCGACCTCACCACAATCCCCCTCACCGACGACCTCCAAAATGGCACCGTCTACTACTACTCAGTACCCATTTCCCAGCTCGCCATAACCAACAAAGACGGGGAAACCGACACCGCTGGAATGACCGATCTCGACCTCGTCGCAATCCTCGACTCCGGTTCCACAGTAAGCCTCGTCGCCGACGACCTCCTCGACACGATCGGCAGCAAATTTGACGTGCAGATCGCGCAAGGGTTCGCATTCATCGACTGCAAGTGGGCCGGGGATGACGGAGCCGACCAGAGCGTCGACTTCACCTTCGGCGACGGCGCCACCATCCAAGTGCCCGTCGAGGAGCTTGTCGTGGAGACTGTGCAAGAGCTCCCCGACAATGTTGTCGACGCGCTCGACCTGGATTTCGACAACGTTTGCGCTTTCGGCCTCCAGCCCCTCTCCCTATTCGGCATTGTCGAGGATCGGTTTGCGCTTATCGGAGACACGGTGCTCAGGAGCGCGTACATCGTTTACGATGTTGAAAATAGCCAGATTGGGATTGCGCAGGCCAATTTGAATTCCACCGAGTCGAATATTGTTGCGTTGAGTGCTAATGAGACAAGCTTGCCAACTGTTTCTGGCGTTGATGGTAAGTCGAATCTCCGCCTTGCAATTTTCCTTGGGCGTGCATACACCGATACCGGTTCCGTGGTGCTGACAAATTCTACAGAACAGGAAGACGATGACGACAGCGCTGGAGCACGGCCCGTTCCCCAGGTTTTTGGTATAGCTGTATTCTCAACATTGCTCGTGGTCTTGAGCGGCATGGTGCTATAAACTTGTGGTGGGCATGTACTGAAAGAATGAGTTATTTGTATAGCGAAAGGATTCATGGATTCGATAGAATTTATTTGTTGGACATCAATTCGAAATATTATCACCCCTTTTCTTTCATTGAGGTAGCTACCTGAACATCGCGAATTTTGTTGTATGGCGACGGGTACTTCTTTGGCCTAGTCTTCTCTGTCGTTACTTTGCAGTTTCTTCCCCCTCTTTCATTATCCTCCATACATGTCTCAGCCTCCCATCTCTGGACAACCAGGCTTCCACGCATTGAAGTATCCCCTTGGGAGCTCCGGATCTAGACAGTACAGTGCAAAGCTCTCCTGACCAATAGGACCAACAGGATCACCCTCAATCTCCTCCGGAATAGCATCAAAGACTCTCCCTGTATGGGCGAGCATGCGCAGTCTCGCATACCAAGAGTAGTTTATATCCCCCTGACACGGTCCTGGCCTGCGAGATGAAATCCCTGTGGCTACTCGGTGAAACATCTCTGCTCAAGACCGGCACAGTTGAGAGGACGAACGAGTCTCTCCGTGTTCCAGTCGAGGGCTTCAAGCGGGGTGATGGATGCTAGCGTGACCAGTCTGATGGTTCTAGGCTCGGATGAGGGAGGGCGCAGAGTCTCATCGCTTCGGTGGGAGAGTACTGGGGCTATGGTTCGTAGCCAAGAGAAACAAGTGCTATAGTTTAGCCGTAAGGGTAAGCATTTAGAGATACTATCATAGCACTTGCAAAGTGTCGAGAGAATACCTGAAGGGACAAGGTCAGCTGCAGTATAGAAAATGCTGCGGTGTTCAAACTGTGCTCTTTCTATGCACCAGTGGCTAGAAATGGATTGTCATTTATACAAGATTTGTACGAGTTTCTACATCGATTTTCTTAAATATTTTTCAAAGTTCTATTCCAAGATTTCCAGTAGGAGACAGCGCAACTAGGCCTAGCTGTTTACTTATCAACAACCTTGCGACTACTGCTCTAAGGATTCAATCTATGAGGCACAAGCTCTCATCCATACCATATAATCGTCAGAGCTAATGGAACTACTCAAGCAGTCACGCACTACTAGCCTCAAGGTTCGGATTTCTTTCATTTCCCCCGACATTTGGCACGGCCGAGGGTTTTTGGTACACAACTTTAGGGCTTCTAATCACCACATTGCTGGCCGAACCCTCGTCACGAGGCTCTAGTTCTGCCACTATTAGGCCTAGCCACTACCGCTCGCTACATCGCTACCAGATAGGCGAGGTCCGGGTTCGCAGGCGCGTAAATGGATGCCATGAGTGAAACTT
This sequence comes from Zalerion maritima, assembly GCA_022664585.2. Lineage (NCBI taxonomy): Eukaryota > Fungi > Ascomycota > Sordariomycetes > Lulworthiales > Lulworthiaceae > Zalerion > Zalerion maritima. Next base: position 168,782 of record JAKWBI020000016.1, on the reverse strand, counting down.
GATGGCCCTGTTCTCCGATATTAGCCTGGTCAATGCAAGTACTGTCCATCTAAAACTAAGCCTCATCTCGGCCCCCTGAGCTTGGTTCTTGTGCTTCGATGTGCCAGCCGTAGCCCATCACAGAAGATGCTCCTCTAAAAGATATTCAGCTGGTCATCGCTTTCTGGTCCTCTCTTCGAGTGAGAAGGGCATTGTAGCGGCGCAAGGCGGACAGGGATTCCCGCGTGTTGGCTCGGACTTCCAAGTGCTATGAACTGAGATTAACGGCCCGGGCTAAATGATTCCTTCCCCAGGTGTACGATATTGCGCTGAGTCCTGGAAATGTTTTGGACGCCAGGTCAATGTGGAAGTCGATGAAGCGAACTAGGCGCCCGGTACTAAGTAGGTTACTCCTCAAAACTCATTCTTTTTGCATGTCGTCTTGGAGCTCTTCGGTGGCATGAAGATGACCTGCCTTTCTCATTTCTCTTTTGGGCGGGTCCGCCAAACAACTGTCAAATCAGCCTTAACCTGGCCCGTGCGTCGGGATGTCTATAAATAAACCCCCGCTGTCAGCTAACCGGATTAAATAAATGCATACAACTTCATCAAAGGTCACGTCTGGCCAAGCTTCCCAAGCTTCCACTAAATCGCATTACCAGCTGTCGCACCCTACCCTACGATACCACCTTTATTTTCAGCTCCGCAATCTCGACGTGCGTGGTCAGCAGCCTTCGGCCCCCGATCTTGCTTGACATTGGTGGCCTGCCCTCTCATTAGTCGCGCGAGCATAATTCGCAGAGCGGGATCCCGATCTCTCCGACGCATAAATCCCGCCGTCTCGGAGGAAATTCCCCCAACGCGGAGAAACGGCGTACTGCCATATCCATGATGCCTGAATACGAGCTTGGCGGGCTCTGTCCCAAGTCGGCAAGCAACCGTTTCGCTTCACGTGGTCCCCGTGAACTGCTTCCTTCTTCCCCCAACCATCGCGACCACCCCTTCACGTTTTCTGCCGGGCCGTTTTCTTCAACATCGACCTCTTGCTTCTCCCCTGCCTGGGCCCTGGATTTTCCAACCCTAGCCCGTATCCCCAAAAATAGAACAACGTGGCGTTCTGGGCGTTGTCGCCATGCGACGAGGGAACATGAAGCTAGCAAGGATCTCTCTGTCAACTACCGTGCTACGTACCAAGCTACAACACCGTGCATGCCCAACTTGGTAATGATAATAGGTAATTGATTACGGCTGGCTGGCCCGTGGGCTAGGCTAGCTAGTTATTAGCCAGCGCTGGGGTAAGTGGACGAATGATATATTTTCTGTAGCGAATTCGAGATATTGAGAACTCTGGTGGGCCATGTTATGGACGATACGAGTCACGGAAGCCAAGAGTGATCGCCAGCCGGAGAAATGGTGTTCGCCTGGTACTTTCTCGCATCCATTAGACAGTAGCTGAGTTTGTCTAGGCCCAGGACGTCTAGAGATTCATATCAAGTGTCATGACGGAGAATATCGGTTCCTCTCGATATCGTAGACTATAAAATGCTGAGTCCTCATCACCTCCCCATCTCGACATAGCTTTCCCGTTCTTCTCATCATCCACTCGCTAGTAGCAACGCAGATTACTAAACTTATTGTCTAATTGTCACAAGCTATCCATCCTGATATAAATCTCCAACCCCCTAACCACCATCAAAATGAAGTTCTCCCTCACCGCCCTCACACTCCTCGCCGCCACAGGCACCGAAGCTGTCATCAACGGCATCGCCGTGCCAGACGTCATCAAGCCCGGCAGCGGGTTCAACGCCATAATCATCTCTTCTCCGTACATCCAGTCCGTATACGACGTGGGCATCGCCTTCGGGTACGTCCCTGATGGCATGGTTGGTTCTCTCGGACCGGTTCTCGGATCTTATTATCTTGGTCCTGGTATGTCACTAGTCTTCCCCCTCCATTTGTATCGGTATCTGTAATGAACTTGTTTATTGATATTGAATGGCATAGAACAATCAAACCGTCCCACGAACTTCACAAAATGGGTCGACGTCCCCGCCAACGCTCCCAAGGGGGCCATGACCCTCGGCGCGAGCCTACACAGCCTGTACGGTGCCAGTGGCGTACCGACGCTATCGCACTTTAATGTTTCCGTCGAATTTGGGGATTATACGAGTACCAACTACGTGTCGAGCTTGTGAGGAATTGGGTATCAGATTCGAAGCAAATCTAGGGTTGCGGGAAAAGTCAGCAACAGGAAGAACGTAGGCTGGCATCAGTGGGCTTTCGATTCTTGTATATAATTCAACTTTGGTGGAGTTTCATGATTGTCATGACAACCCAAGCCATAGACTTCACGAGATTCAGGTACTTCCTTCGATCTGTTAGAGTGTCCATAGGAATTGACGTGATTAGGTACCATTCCTCAGATTCAACCAAAATATCAAATAATGACTGAGGAGCTTGAACAGAAATCTGGAATATGTGGGGGAATAAATGGTATTTCGCTTCATTCCTCATTTAATATCCCATGTCAAGTATCCAAGCAGCTAACTGTCAAGCCATCGCAGCCTGAAGGTCTCCAAATTGATTGACTACGATGGATCGATGCATACGCCGCCAGATTTTCGTACTGATTTTATACCTACTGCCCCAATTATGCAATAGCATCTAACACAAACAAACTAGCGGTATTCTTGGGCAAGAAGTTTGCCACAAAATTATGGTCCGCCTCGAGGCCCCCTTCCTTCACCGGTGTTGCGACAGCTCCAAACTCTAACGCAGACACGAACACAAACACAGATAACGCTTTAATTCCGATTACACATTTACAAGAAATCTCGCTATCGGCAACTGCAGAAACCCCTAGTCAGACAGGAACCACGTCTACCGAACCCTTCATTCCCCCTGGAGATATTTCTAGCGATGAATCTCGTCGTCCTCCCTGCATATCCCCCTCCACACCAACATCCAGCAATATCCTCAGCCCAACTATAGGAGTCCGCGACCAATACATCTACAGGCCCAAGCTCTGAAATAGGTGTCTCTACCACTAGCCAAGTCACAAGGTCTTCTGAACCCCCCCCCCCCCCCCGGGGAGTGGAAACCAACACGTTGCCTTCAGTTGGTCAAACGACAGACGAGACCACACATCCAAGCAACAGTCCAGAACAAGAGGACAACCACGATGAAGATGAAGAAGACAATGGAAGTGATGAGGATGAGAATGACGAAGACGAAAATGATGATGAAGATATTGAAGACCATGATGACGGTGATGACGGCCACGCGGGTATTAGCCCTCCTATCATAATACCCTGGCCTAAGTTCCCAGGTGGCAAAATTCCAGGCTGTTCCACTTGCCCCCCGGGCGTTGGAGGTGACCCTGAAGGCGAGGACGAAGATGACGACGATGAAGAAGAGGAAGAGGAAGAAGAGTTCTGCGAACCGGGAGAGAATATCCTGGGTGTTGGCGAGGCCTTAAGGTGTCTCGGAAAGAGTCGTCACTATCCCATGGAAGTGCCCCGAGCAACCGTCTCCATCGAAGGACTAAAAATCGACGTCCCATCTCTTCCAGGAAGCACCTTAATAATATCTCTCCGTGCTGGAAAGAAACCCACAGTAGACTACGAAAAGCTGCCAACTAATACTCAACGGTAGCTTAGAGATGCGTTTTCCAGAAGCAACTCCGGAGCGCGGCTCAGTCACCCTGCACTCCCCCGGATCTGGGCCCAGCGCCGAGTTCGAGGCCAAAGAATACACCGAGTTGTTGAATACCACGAATGGCTGCAACGGCCCGTTTTGCGCCATGCAATCTCTCTACAAAAGCGCCGCCGGTAAGATCGACAAAGCAGAGTCCGCGCTCGACACATTCAACAAGAAGTTCCAAGAAGGCAACGTCTGGCTTGTCGGCACCACGGCGAGGGACGGCGGCTTCCAAAAGTTTTCCAACAACGACGAGAGAACAAAGTTTCAGTGGGATTTGAAAGACCTCTCGTCTGCAGCCAATAATGCTGTTGATAGCTTAGGCACAGTCCTAGACGATGTCAATACCGTCATCGCAAACCAGATTCTCAATGCGGACGTGTTCGTCAGAAAGGGCCATGTCATTCACGGAACCAACGAGTTTGCAGTCTTGAACCAGCTTCTCCAGCAGCTTTCTCATGGCGGAGGATCTTGATATCCCAAAACGAACCCAGGTAAGCGATCTTCTTGACTTGCGCATCATACTCGGGATCAAGCGAATCCTTCGAGTCCTCAAGATTCAGTGCGAGGCTGTTTCTTCCATCCGGACTGTCCCCGGAGCTATAATGGAAGAAAACCGAGATCTCGGATTGGCCACAGACAAGGCAAACGAAGAAACCCAGCAAATAAGACCATACTACTTCCGATTAAAAAAAAGACAACGCTACAAGCCACGAATTCAAAGCCTTCGTGCAAGAACTCGACGCCGGAACCGGCCAAATAAGTGACGACGACTTCCAATGTGGACCATGGTTCGGCCCATCCTACTCCACAGCCATGGGAGAAGACGTGGCAGAATCCTTCTCCGAGTTCCGAACGCTGTGGTGGTTTTAGAGGGAACCGGCTTTCAGCGGGTGGCCAAAAGAACGAGCATCAAGCTACAGGGGAAGCACAAGCATGACAGACCGGAATTACACATGCTCTTCTCAGCCCTTATTGGCAAAGAATTATGATAACGACAACCACGGCCACTCCCACCGCAGAGACGAAAACGAAATCGTAAGCATCCTCGCCGACCAAGCCCCGAATTACCTGCGCATGCTCAGTAAGAAGAAAGGGGAGTCTTTCTATTCTAGTGCCTATAAATATAAATCCCCCGGCGGCGAGGGCAGCTGGATTATCATAAACGACAGCGGATTCAACCTCGGCTGTTGGCCCTCGAGTTCGCCTTGTCAGACCCGTCTTCCCCCCGTGTGATACGCACGCACTATATCGGGGACGCAAACTCGTTCTCCAAGCTCAGCAACGCAAAAATAGCCGCGGGATACCACCTACCCCCCGAAAGCACCGACGACATCGCCTGCGAGAAGAAACACGTTCCCCTCAACGACCCGTCCTGCCTGGGCCACGGCACTTCAGTCGCCGTCATCGCCGGAGGAGCCGTCAGCGGCGTCGCGCCCAGAGCGAACATGCTGCTCGTCAAGGAGAGCACCGTCGTCCTGGACCAGTACGGGAGGAAGGTAAGGAGCGCTCCCAATTTTTCCTCCAATAAAGTCCACGGGCTCGACTACATCCAGAACGAGATTGAGCAAGGGTGGATTCCGGGAAACAGGGCGGTAATTATGATGGGCACTTGTAAGTGCCGCGCTACAGTGGTTCCTCCACCTCCCGAATGTCTCCCTCCCTGTGCACCGCTATAATCGGTGTTAACATGGTTACGTCAAAGGCGCCTACGTGGACGAAATATCCCAGTTCGACGACAACGGCCGCCCCAGCCCCTCGAAGTTGACGCACTCTATATTTGCACTGGGGTCCGAAATCGACACACCCACCAGCCAGGGGAACTGGATGCTAGACCAGTGAACTAGCTGGTCTGCTCCCGTTGTGGTACGTACGGATCCATCTCTGCAACCGATGAGGTTCTCAGCCGTGCTATGTTCGGTTGTAAAATACATGGATGATATTAGCCAGACGAAAAGGGCACGTGAGTAAGACTAACTAGTCCAAAACACATCAGGCTGGGCTGGCGGCGTATTTCCACTCTCTTCCCTCGATGGAGAAAGTCTTGGAGCAGGGCAAGCTCGGCGTCAAAAACTGGCGGGCGCAAACAGAAAGCTGGCGGCGGATGGAACAACTTCTCCGGAACGCAGCATACGAACACTGCTCAGCCAGCCCCCCCAAGCAGCGCGAGAGACCGGAGCGATCATTGGAAATCCATCCCCGAGCGATATCCGAGTAGCTTACAATCTCGTACATGGGCCCCAGAGCGGTGCGTATTTCTAAATGCCCCCAAGTTTCTTGGTAGGGATGTGAACACGACATTCATTCATCCGTTCAGGAAATCAATGTGCTCCGCGAAGGCACCAACCACACCGAAGACCCTCCTGCTGGTGCAGAGGGCGACATATGCTACACTTTCGATGAAAATGCTTACATCCACAGAGTAAAAGTGACAGAATCTACGGAAATTAGTTATATCTTATGCCATTTCTGTTTCCAACATGCCCTCAAAACGAAAAAAAAACGAAACTTCGTGAGGTCGCTATCAGAGTATTTAACGAATTGAATCCAATTAATCACAGTTTTCAATTGTTCAATACTGCCCCTCCCTCCCTCACCCTGCTTCCTCATCATCACACCTGGAGCCGAGGATTCAAATCCCGGCGTTTAGGGGCGTGTGGACGTACCGCGCTCTATCGCGGCGGATGATGTTGCGGGTACCCTAAAGCCGGTGGGGACGTATCATTTCGTCCGTCGCGCGCGGGCGTGGGATGGCGAGGTGCCGTCCTTGTTCAAGGCGCACCTTCGCGGGCCGGGGTGGGTTGGACGTTCCAGGAATTCATCCTCTCAAGACGAAGGTTGTATTTCGGGGAGAGGATGGTCCATTTCGAGACGAACGAAGTGTTCTGGTCGCAGAACGACCTGGCCCAAGTCGGGCTGCCGTAATACGAGTCCGCTCCGACTGTGCAACTGACGGATCTCTGGTGGACCAAGGTTCGGTTCGACTTTTTGAAACGGCGGTGGACGTTTTTGCGCGACTTTGTTCCCGTCCATCGCCGGGTTCGCCGTGCTTTGCACCAAGCGACTGGACGACGAGTAGTTACGTGTCGCGGGTAGTTAGAAGTCCGGACTCTCCAAGTCCATTCTATTCGCTCGGTCGGACAGCGTGGATCACTATCCCCTTCCCCCGAGTCTCGAGGCACGAAACCGAAGAGCCCAGGAATAAAGATCCCTTTGTCGCGCCCTCATGGTGAGGACCTCTTGGCCAATGTTGCTTTGGAGTTCATGAATGAGCCGTCGCGAGAAGTCTGTGAATATTGCAAGGCGAAGAGAATGTCGCCGGGGCAGGAGGCGGATACGATCAAAGGATACTGCTGAGTAGAAGGAATAGGAATGCTAGGGGACTCCTGCTGTATACCCGGGACTAGAAATGCTGATGGCGTTTTCATGTCTCAGCTGCAACTTTTGAGATTGGTTGACGATTGAGAGCCCGCAGCAAGAGGGCATCCTTCAAGACTTTCTTTTTCAGCTTGTGGAAGAGAGCTTTTCGCTGCCCGTTGTTGATTTGGGCTTTCATGTAGGGCAAAATGCACATATAATGTGGAGTCGTCGCTCACTGATTTCCTTGGTGTCTCTGGCTGTCTTTACTCTTTCCTTCTATGTCGTTAGACACCAGATGCAACCACGTCCGCAACCACGTCGCAACCATCTCGAACGCTAAGCCACACCTGCCGCAAGCCATTCCTCCAGTCTTCTAGTTCCCAACACTACCATCCCTCTCCGCGTCTCGCAGCCTCACTCGTCCTCAGTCTAAAGTTTCCTTCCCTACAACTACTGCTCCGAGCCAAGCAACTCTTAGCAACGCCGCACCGTCTACCCCTTGAGGCCACCCTCGAACACCCTCCCGCCATTCCCCACCAGTCCCTTGTGCCCAATCTTTCTCGAAAAGTCTTCGCCCTCCATGGGCGACCGAGTCGGCTTCGTCCTTGAGCCCACGTATGCCGGTCGTGGCACGGTGGGGATTCTCTGGGCTTACCCGTCCATTTTCCTGTGCGTGTGTGGACGACATGGCATCCCAATATAGGAGTTTCTTTAGGCGAGAAAATAGTGCAGGCAGTAATGATTTTCTTTGCACTAGAAACTGGTGCCGGGTGGGCCATCCAAGACTTGGTTGACGCAATGGTGCTGACCAAAGAAGCAAGAAAGATTCCAGGGTGGAATACCTGGAGCCTCCGTCGGTCCTTTCTAGCCAGAAAAGATGGACTCAAAATACGAGATCACAGTGTCTGGCCTGCCGAGGAGGGAACTATAGCCTGGTCAAAACTCCCGTATTTGATCCGCAAAGAGGTAAGTAAGGACAACGAGTCAATGACTGGGGGGTTGAAAAGTTCCCTAGCAGGGTCGACATGAATAGGAGAGCAAAGTCAGACTTCCTTGGCAAGACTGTGACTCTTTTGCAGGCTCTATGGTTTCCTTGTAACGTCGTAACCCGTCTCGTCAACGGAATTCCGATTTCACTTCTCGAGGTTGCCACATCCGGATATGTTCTTTGCGGGCTTATGACGGCAGTAGCATGGTTCAAATGTCCCCAGAATGTCGAGAAGGATTTTCGATTGGAAATCGCTCGAGAGGATATCCGACGAGCAAGGAAAATGGAAACAGTGACCCTCAGTTTGAGCTCCTATTACTTGCTTTTTGCTGGCTTCAGCCTGCCATTTACTGCGGTTCATCTTGCAGCCTGGAATTATCCATTTGCTACGTCAGTTGAACGGTGGCTTTGGGTTTCTCGCAGTATTTCATCTGGCGCATTAATTACTTTTGTTTGTTTCGTTCAATCAGTCGCGAATGGAAATCTAAACACGTACTGGGGGCATCGAGGAGCATGATTAACTACCTTATATACAATGTATCAGCTTACATGTACGGAGTGCATCACACTGGTCTATTGACCAGACCTCGAGATGTGTAGAGTAGAAAGGAATAGAATTATTCAGTAGAAGTATACATCTGCAACTCCACCTCCATTCGTAGACACGCACTATCCGCATTCATCTCTCCCCGCTGCCTCGCTCAGGCCCTCTGCCATTGTTCGTGAGCTGCCCACCGCTACCGTCCTATCGCTATTGTACTACAAGCAATTGGGTTCACCGCGCAAAAAAGACTTTTTCGCCAAATTAGCTGTGCCGCTGAATACTCTATCTGCGTGAGAAAGTCCCTGTATTCTTTCGTAATCCGTCCTATTGCCCACTAAGTATATGATGTACATGGTCAGTGGCATCAACATTCTAAACCAGGTATCAATCGGCAGTCTCAGAGCCTGCCAAGGTTCCTTGCTCCCAGAGCCAAGAGAGCATGTCGGCTGCATGCAAGAGACACTGGCTGGTTTGGATATAAATGGAAGAGATACAATAGCACATCCGAAGAGAGTTTGTGACACCCACTCTCTGTCAGCGCTAACTTGTCAAACATACTAAACAGTAAATATCTGACTTGGACTGCGAAACAGGTGGGTACAGCAACTCAAAGAAACCTACAGGGAATTGAATGTCTGAAAACAGCGCTATCCTCAAGCACCTCCAGCTTCGACTCAAACCACCTCGCAATTTCCCGTCGTGGAAGCCATCACAACGAATATGCAAATCATTCCAACTCCACTTCTCCAACCAACATCTCCGAGCGAGTTTGCTCGACGGCAGGAAACAACCGTGCCACCACGGGATTAACATCACATTTCACTACCAAGTACCGAACATCGCAAGACCTTCCGAAGCGGAGCACCCATTTGCAGGTCGAAGCCGGAATCCGGCTGTTCGGATGATGGACTCTACAGTTCGAAGTGAGCACCCACCGACTATCGATGATCCCTTATCGTCCATCTCGTAGCAGATATCCTGTCTTGAGGAATGCATTGCATAGAGCTTTGACGAAGGGGTTACGTCTTGACAGGCGTGGCATTGGCATCGGGCTTGCGATCTTCATCGGGGCTCGCGTCGTCTGAAAACTTGGGACATCCATCGCACCACAAAGGGGATGGACAGCAGAAATATTCTACCAGCTTCCTTGCAAGGAGCGCAGGAGAGTCTTTAAGCCTATAAGCTCCACTGCAACAGAAGTTGCCCCTGGACACTGGACTCTCCCGAGGACTCGCGCCGTGCATCAGAAGATGGCAAAAGAGTCCCTCTATTTCGGCCCAATCTGGTGGGATGCTGGAGAGGAAGATGGAGATGGCTGCGTGCGGTGGTTCGACGTTTGGGAGCCCCAACTTCGCGACGAGATCGATTGGGCACGAGAGGTGTGCCGCTCGAAGACTATCCGGTGTGCATGGATCCTGCCAAGCGATAGCCGTGCGACTTTGTGGAAAGAGCTTCAAGAGCAAGGAATAGAGCAATGGAATTCCTGGGAAAACGGTCGAGGCGAGATAGTTATCTCGCGTGGGCCAAGATGGCACAAAGTACAAAATCAGTATGGATATACCTCTTGGGATACCGACTGTGGAAATTACTAGTGGCTGAAGCTGTGGCTTATAGTATAGGTGGTAGCTTCTGAAGAGAGTTTAAATGCTATCAGGTGTATACGAACGTGATCAAGAATGGGACTATAATGCGCCTAGAATCAAGACTTTCCGATAGCTGCATATTTTCAGTAGGCTGCTTATCGATTGGATGCGCTTGGGCCAAGTATTTTTTTTTTTCGTCTGTCGCAACTGCCTTGCGCAGGTTGACTTTGTTTTCCTTTCCGACCTTCTTATCCTTGCTCTTTCCTCCACTTTGTCTTCCCCACCTGTGGAAGCTCACTCCGGTCATCCACTACAGTACCCCGTTGTGAATTTTTCTTTTCTTCGATTGTCTTTCAAGATGTCGGTCAACCAGTCCTCAAAGTCCCAAAAAAGGTCCAGCATAGAAACCGATTCGGGTCCAGAGCGCGGAGTCTCGAGGAAGAAGCCGAAGACGAGTTCAGACGAGCAGAACGGCGTCGATCCTTCCAACAACCCGTACCTCGCCCACATGTACCCAAACTCGAACAGCCAGTCGAGCAATGGCTCCGGTGCCTTCTCAAACTTCCAGCGACGCAAGACCACCGCCCAGCAGGCCGAGAAGGTAGAAGACGAGAACTTCAATGCCTTCACGGGAAACCCCCACACCAAGAAATACTTCAACATCCTCAAGTCCCGTCGAGACCTCCCCGTCCATAAGCAGCGACAGGAGTTCCTCGACCTGTACCACCAGAGCCAGATCCTCGTCTTTGTCGGGGAGACGGGTTCCGGAAAGACGACCCAGATCCCCCAATATGTTCTCTTCGACGAGCTGCCCCACATCAACCGCAAGATGATTGCTTGTACCCAACCTCGTCGAGTCGCTGCCATGTCGGTTGCTCAGCGTGTAGCTGATGAGCTCGACGTCGACCTAGGAGAGGAAGTTGGCTACAGCATCCGTTTCGAGGACAAGACGTGCAACAAGACCATGCTCAAGTACATGACGGACGGTATGTTGCTACGCGAGGCCATGCACGACCACCAGCTATCGCGATACAGCTGTATCATTCTCGACGAAGCCCACGAGCGCACCCTCGCTACCGATATCCTCATGGCCTTGCTCAAGGACGTGGCCGGCCGACGACCCGACCTCAAAATCATCGTCATGTCTGCTACCCTCGACGCCCAGAAGTTCCAGAAGTATTTCAACTCGGCCCCACTGCTCGTGGTCCCCGGGCGTACGCATCCCGTCGAGATTTTCTACACCGAGAAACCCGAGAGGGACTACCTCGAGTCTGCGCTTAGAACCGTCCTGCAGATCCACGCGGCCGAGCCTGAGGGTGACATATTGGTATTCCTGACTGGAGAGGAGGAAATCGAGGACACGGTGCGCAAGTTGACACTCGAGGTCAACGACATGGTCCGTGAGATAGATGCTGGTCCCATGACTGTGTACCCCCTCTACGGGACCCTCCCACCTCACCAACAACAGCGCATCTTCAACAAGGCACCCGAGGCAAGGTATCCTGGTGGCCGCCCGGGTCGCAAGTGCATCATTGCCACCAACATTGCCGAGACATCGTTGACCATCGATGGTATCGTCTACGTCGTTGACCCTGGCTTCAGCAAGCAAAAGATTTATAACCCCCGAAGCAGGGTCGAGTCCTTGCTTGTGTCCCCGATATCCAAGGCTTCGGCCCAGCAGCGAGCTGGTCGTGCCGGTCGCACAAAACCCGGAAAGTGCTTCCGTCTGTACACCGAGCATGCCTTCAAGAAGGAACTTATCGAGCAGACGCACCCCGAGATTCTGCGCTCCAACTTGTGCAACACCGTACTGGAACTGAAGAAGCTTGGCATCGAGGATCTCGTTCACTTTGACCTAATGGATCCGCCGGCACCCGAGACCATGATGCGAGCACTCGAAGAGCTCAACTTCCTCGCCTGCTTGGATGATGAAGGCGATCTTACACGACTGGGAGAGATGTCGTCCGAGTTTCCACTTGACCCGGCACTGGCAGTCATGCTCATCTCTTCCCCGGAGTTCTACTGCTCCAACGAGGTTCTCTCGATAGTGTCCCTGCTCTCCGTCCCCAACATATTTGTAAGGCCTGCAAACAAGAGGAGGGAGGCAGACGACATGAAGGATCTGTTTACGCACAAAGAAGGTGATCACCTCACCCTACTCAACGTCTACCACGCCTTCGTCGCCGAACAGAACAAGGAAACCGACATGAAGAGATGGTGCCATGAACATTATCTGTCTTTCCGTCACCTCAGCTCCGCCCAGAACGTGCGGGTGCAACTCAGGAGGATTATGGAGATTCAAGAAGTCGACTTTGTATCGACACCCTTCGACAACAGGAATTACTACACCAACATTCGGCGGGCTCTGCTGGCGGGCTTCTTCATGCAGGTCGCCATGCGCCAGGGCAATAGCAAGATCTACAACACCATCAAGGACGACCAGCCCGTCACACTTCATCCGAGCACGGGACTGGACATTGGATACGAATTCGTCGTGTACCACGAGTTCGTGCTCACATCCAAGCAGTATGTGCGCACGTGCACCGGCATCCGACCAGAGTGGCTAATCGAGATTGCGCCCAACTATTACGATCTCGACAATTTTGAGGATGGCGAGGTGAAGAAAGCGCTGATCCGTGCGTACAACAAGAAGAAGCGCTCCGAGGCCATGAAGGGGGGCCGGAAATAGGATGAATACCATAGCTCGCACGGCAAGGTTGCGCCGATTCTTCCCGCGGGAGTGGCTCTGGGACCCAGAGAAGAGAAGTTTACAAAGAAGCAGTTGGTTGATGAGATGCAGTCAAGGTGGGCCAGGAGACTGGACGAAAGTGGAGGACAGACACCACAGGCGCCGCCGCAACAAAATTCTAAAGGTGCAAGCAGAGTTGTGCCTCTGATGACAGAACTGGGCAAGAAGAATGCATCTCCAAATGGGACACTGGACTGGATAGGAATCAAGAAGCCGGAGCCGCCGGCTGAGACGGACGCGGAGGCCGTGGATGCAAGGCCGCATGGCTGGGCGTGAAGATGGACACCAGCAAGTGAAAGAACAGAACAGCGAGATCAACACGTCGAGGTCCAAAAAAAAAATCTTAGATTCGGGTCAGATACTTATGGATATGGAGGCGGTTGCTATTGGTACCGGCGTCGAGGTGTTGCTTTTTTAATCCACTGCATTAGATTTCGAGCAAGGAGAGAGGGTGGGGAGGAACGGGATAAGAAGAAACCCTAATCACCAGGGACAAAGAGAAGGAAAGTCGAGCGATTTCTAGCTTTTGTTTCAATACTCTCCCTCTCTCAAGATATCCATAAATAGGGATGCGAATTGCAAACGTGAATAGGAAGGAATATTACAAGTTACTACAATATTGCGTCGGCGTGTGCGCTAGACAATACAAGAATTCAACATGTGGGATTCGGAGTTTTCCCTCTTACTGCAACGCTCATGGTGAAGAGAGGAGGGTGGAGTGGGGAGGGTTGACCCTTCTTCTCCTTCCGCGAGTCCTTTAACGCCGTCTAATTTCCTCGAGTACGGTACCATAATTCGTGTGTAGTAGTAGCATGGATGACGGAAATTGACTTCTGTAATACACCTACAGTACCTACTGGGGGACACAGTGGCAACGCAGGATCACACATCCGGTAAGTTTTGTAAGCTCAACCAGTGCATCATGGACCCGGCGCAAGGATTGCTCGGACGTACTAGTAGATGAATATCGACATGGTATGGAAAGGTACCATACCATGTCAATGTGGTGTGGTGGGTAACGGTATATATATGGTCACTTATCATGCATGGCAGACAGGCAATCGTTGAACCAATATACCAATAAAACGTATAATTTCTTTCTTTACTTGCGTCGGAATATGAATAGTGGAAAAAGTCTGCTAAAAACCAACTGCGTCAAAGCCCCTCAAAAGCAACGCACTCGCGCCCCTTGAGCGGGTGAAAAGAGAGGAAAATCGTATAATGAACTTTAAACTCTACCAGCTCCTTCACGCTTTTAAAAATCGCAGAAAACGTAGTAAAATGTTTGTGTGCTGAATGTGGGTGGGACGTTGTGGGGAAATTGAGGAAAAAGGTTGCCCTAGGTACAGATAAATCAGCACTATGTTCGTCAACTCCGTAAAGGGCCGTTCCTTCATTCTTTCCGGCTATTGGGCAAGGAGAGCTCGAAACCTAGATACGCGGGTGGGTGGTGTGTCGTGGATGGGCTGGGTTGTTCGGAAATTGTGACCGTATCTGCTTGTTATGTCGCTAGTAATGATATTGCATCTTGTTCAAGTCACAGTCTCTACCAGGAAACTTCACGGCCTCTCGGTAAATGGGGGCTGCTCCAGCAGGATGGTATCGACGTGTACACGGGGGGGATCTGGAAGGTCAAAGTTGGTCCAAAAGCTTGCGGACATTAGGGATGGTGCGGTGCGTTCTTATAGTTCGAACATGTTCTACAACACTTTTCCATCACAAGCACAGCAGAAAATCAGTATCAAGTGCTTCATCATTCTCTTCCTGCCTCATGACTTGACAGACATGGGTCGGGGCGGCTCGGTGCAATGGGAATACATACTGTGGCTGGGTCCTATGAGCATCCTCAATGCCGGGAATCCATATTAGTGTGATTTGCCATGAAACAGTGGTGGTTGGTGGTGTACGTGGTGGTAATCCCTTAGATAGCTTTGGTCCTCGAAAACAAACTGCTGTAGACGGCGTCAACGACAGGCGCGGCAGTGATCATTCTGCCACCAAAGTAGCGACCGTTCAGGCCCTTGATGGCGTTCTCACCGCCCTGCACCTTGTCAAATTTCAGGTAGATATCTCCCTGCGAGTTGGGGTCGAGGGAGATGTGCACAACGTGCCCGTACTTGTCCTCGGCCTCCTGCCTGACGTCGTCTTCTAGCTCCTTGATCCAATCCTCGCCTTCCTCTTCGGTGGTGTCGAACATGTTGTGCAGTACAACACAGCGGCTAGCCATGTTGACATTGACGTTGACGGGGAGGGGCTTGACTTCGGTCTTTGGCTTGAGAATAACCTTTTCTTCTCGTACACCAATACTAGTAGAAGGGGGCTCGTCAGTGCGCGCAAGCTTCCTCATGAGGGCATCTCGGCTGTAGTTGTTAAAGTTGACCCCGGCGACGTCTGTGTCGTCCAAGGCGCTCGCACCGCCCGACTTTTCGTTCTCCCTACCACCAGCTCGGTCAAAATTCGATGTCTGCGGTCCGCGTCCTCCGGCGCCGGAGAAAGCAGAGCCTTGATACTGGCCGTTCTGGTTCTGGAATCTCTGCTGTAGGATATTGGCAGTGGATTCTGGGGTGAACTTATCGTTTCCGAGCCCAACCCTGATGGGACGACCGGCGAGATCAAAGCCGTTCATCTTCTCGAGGGCTTCTCTGGCCTGGTTGGCCTCGCGGAACCTGAGTGTCGCAGTTAGCACCGAATGCCAAAATTCAGGAATGGAGAGCAAACTTACTGGACAAACCCGTAGCCTCGGCTGCGGCCGTTTTCATCCTTCTGCAGCTGGACGAACTCGAGTTCCCCAAATGGCTCGAAAACATTTTGCAGGTCGTTCTCGGTTATGCTGAAGTGGATGTTGCCAACGTACAGGCGGTGGAAGGGAGCAGAATTCTGGTTGTTGTTGTTTCCCCCCTCTGGATTGCGGACCTGGCGGTTTTTCTCGGCCTCAGTAAGCTGAACAATGACGGGGATACCTAAGAGTTTCTGGCCCGTAAGCTGGAGAGCAGCCTGAACTGACTCCTCATCCTTAAATTCGACGTATCCGACACTAGAAGATAATATTAGCAGTCTGTCCAACGGGAAAATGGGGGTGTTGAAATGGTATTGCGATGGAAGGTACGGAGGGACCTACCCTTTCGATCTCAAGCTGACACGGTCCTTCACGATCTGGGCCTCGGCGACAGGACCAACATGTTCGAAAAAGGTCTTGAGGTCTTTAGTACGAAGACGAGCAGCGAGTTGCTGGACAAAAACAGTGCGACGATCTCTCTCGTCGTCATTCAACTGGGGAGTGGGTTCCTTCCTCCTACGGTCGTCATCGCGGCGGCGGTGGCGGTCATCATGGTAGCGATCGTCGCGGTCGGCACGGCGATCGTTGCGTCTCCAGCGACGGTCATTAGGAGAGCGGGATCGGGAGTGGCCTCCGCGACCACGGCCCCTGTAGTAGTCTCCCTCGCGGTCGCGGTCACGGTCGCGGTCTCCTCTGTGGCGTCGTGAGTGTCGGCGGTCATCACGACTGCGGCTTCTGCGCCTACTTCTGTGGCTCCCAGCTTCGCTTCGGGCTGGTGTACCTTCTTTTGATGAAATACTCCCTGCACGGGAACGGAGGGGGCTTCTTTCACGGCGCTTTCGGTAGTCCCGGTCCTTCTCGCGGTCCTTGCTCGAGTCAAGGTCGCGATCTTTGTTGCGAGATCGATCACGGTCACGGCGGCCCGACCTGTCCCTAACACTGTCGCCGGCAGTACTGGATCTTGGGGTGGCGGCGCCATTCTTCTCGGCGGCGGTCGACTCAAGGAGGGCCTCGACGTCCAATGCGGCCATTTTCGTCAATTTGAGGTGGTGTAGGGGCCACAGTTGGCTTTGGCGCGGCTAAAAGAAAATCAATTCTGCAAAAATGGTATTGTGCAAGCTGGAACGGAGTGTGATAGTCCAAAGATGGAAAAAGCGTTTGTTATGGTAGGTTTTGATCGTCGCCGAGGTCGTTCGTAGGCGTTGTGGGTTGTTGGGCAGTAAGTATGGTGGGTGTAGGCTGGAGAAGCGCTGGTGGGAGGACAAATAACGAAGGAAGCGAGGGAGGTGGACTTTTTTTTACAGTGTAAAAGCTTGCTGCAGGCGCATGACTGGGTGAAGTGAGAAATGACCCATTTATTTACGGAAGACGGAGCTCGAAAAGGCAACCGCGAGGTGGTGGTGGCCTGTGCTCTTGTAAATTGTGGCGCTTCATTACTCGTCAAGACTCCCATATCCTGCAACTATCAAGAACGATTGTTACTGTGTTGCAGCCCAGGACATTATCTACTAGCGGCGTCCGACCGCAATAAACTTTGCAGTGTAGTGCTCTATACAACCCTAAATGCCCGTGACGAGCTTACATTTTTTACTCAGTATTACTATCATAAGTGAATTTTTCTTAAATCCCATTATTCAAGAGCCTATCTATGTCTACACAAATAGTGCATCGGGAGTTTTTTTATACCGCCGCATACACGCCACACCAGAGAGATGCTCAAACATGATTTGCAGTCTCGATTGCGCGTAGTTTATCATTTAATTGGGGATTCTTCGAGCTTTTTAAATATTAACTCAGATCTCCTCTCACAACTCTGACTTCTATCATTTCTGCGACCTATCAACGGCTACTTGAGCGAAAGGAATCTCAAATTGCAGACAAAAAGGGTATTCATGCTTCTTGTATTAAGTTATAAATTATTTTTAGTAAACGGAGAGCCAGCCGCCGGGACTCTTGTTTCTAGCGCATAGGTAACACAAGGCCAAGTTGTTGCGCAGTACAACATAGCCCCATGATCAATTTTAGGAAATACAAGTGGTTCCGATTCGCGCTGTGTTCCAAAAACATTAAGGGCGTTCCTGCTTTCCAGTAGAGGAGATAGGGTCCGGCATATTGGGTATCAAGGGTATTGTCCAACCAGCCGGTAGCAACACATAGGCATAGATCAGCCCTTTCAACCCTAAAAAGAAAGCAAGCTTCTCTAGTTCACTAGTGGGGGAATTGTCGGAGGAAAATGCCGAGAACGAACCATGGGTGTCATTCGCCACCAGCTCGCGTCATTGGGAATTTTGAGCATCTGGTGGGTTCTCAGACTTTGAACCACCTGATGTCTCATTTACGATCCCCAACCATTTACCCTCCCAAACCCCTGCGTCAAGCTCAAAGCAACTCCGAATACTCCGTCGTCATCATATCAGTTAGCCTTAACTACCGTGACTAGCTCAGTACCGAAAATCTTGTCCCAGAACTTGCTAGTAACGCCGAATCCGAGTTCGTAGTCGAGAAAGTGGTGGGCAAGGTGGTACTTCTTGAGTTCCTTATACCAGAAGGGTAGGTTCTTATGATGGAGGAAATAGTGGGTAAGATCGTAGCAGATGTACCCAAAGATACCTCCACAGAAGGCTGCAGTGGCAATGTTCCAGTCCCACCAGAAAAGTCTGTGCGCCAGCTTCCAGAAGGGGGTGGCGAGGACAACGAACAGGGCCGGGGGCATCACCAGCCTATTTTTGTCCATGGGGAGGTAGTGGTGAACGCCATGGAGGAGGAAGTGAAGGGTGATTGCAACACGGTTGTTGGGCAAAAAGCTGTGAAATTGAGGTTAGTCTTTCGGGCCGAGAAATTCAAGACACGGGAGAGGTTGGGGATATGACTTACTAGTCGAGGTGAAATAGAAACCGATGGATGATATATTCGGTGAGCGACCATACAAAGAAACCTGAAGCAAATAGGAGCACCGGCGTCAAGTTGTTTTCAAAGCCTTTGCTAGCGGTATACATGCCCCAGCCCATAGGTGGCAGCCACAACGTCGGAACAGCCCACCATGGCGTCAAACTGAGGGGTTCGAGAAAGTTGCCAAAAAGCGGTGCGGATTTTCCACCCTTGTAGTGTCTCGGTCGGTGGACCTGTTCGAGGTAGAACTTCTTGGTGAACCCTCCGAACCACACCTGTGGAAGTAGAGGTCTGTTGAGGTCGAGGAACTTGTGCTTCCTGTAGTCGTCTGTGAAATTTGTCTCCCTGTTTAGATCGTCTTCGCACGCCATGCCAGTTCTCGGGTGGACCCAGTTTCCAGTTTCGTCCTTCACCAGGGCGTTTTGATCGACGCATGGCGTGTCTAACTTGTGTCCATTTACTCCGTTCGCACTTCCATCGAGGACGCTTGCCTTTCCGTTCGCATTTCCATTCGCCGAGCCATTTACCTTCCCGTTAGCCTTCCCGGTAGCCTTCACGTTAGCCTTTCCGCTGGCCACATCGTTCACATCGATGAAGCCGACAAGAGAGTCATCAAGGACTTCGTATGCCGTGTCGGAGTGTGTGTGTGATGCCTGGTCCTTGAGGATTTCGGTGATATCCTTCCCAGCGTAGTCGAGAATCAAGTGGGCGCCGCCAGGGTGGTCATTTACAAAGTCAGAAACATCGTGAACATTTCGACCAAAGAGGACGAAGCATGAAGACTCGGTGTTATGCGACTCAACCTCGACGCGGGAGAAGGTCGGGAGGGTTGCCGACGGCATTTTGACAAAGAGGTGGATGTGGCTGTGGTGAAGAAGAAAATATGCGGATCGAGGTGCGGAACTAGGAGGGGTGTTTAAATCTAAGTCGCTAGGCGGTCAGGATGGAAGTTTTTATCAGATCGGTAGCTTTGATATAAGGTGTGGAAAGGAGCCAACTAGCGGCACGAACAGATACTTCGGGGACCACTTTTTAGTGGGCTGCCGTACGGGCCCAGTACACGCATGCAATTACGCAGGCCAACAAAGGGACGATGCAACCTAAACTCCTTGACAGAGCCGACGGGGGCACAAGTATCGCGAGCGTCAAGCAGACCAAGTGGCAGACAAAAAGAAGGAAAGGGAAGCCATCGAGGGGTGAGACAAAATGAAATAAATGCACGACAGACAGCCGAGGAGCAAGCAGGGGGAAGTCATCAAAATGTTGAAATAGTAAGTGAGGTTTGCCAAGGGGCCATGCTACTGGTGTGTTTGCTCCCGGAAGGAACGGTCGACTGATGGTGGCGCTATGTTGTGGATGTCGTAGCCAGCCGTGTGGGGAACAACGGTCTGCCCTCATCGGTCCCGAAAGAACCTTTGTGTGACGTGAGACGAGGCCTTTCCTTGGCAAGAACACCTCTTCCTGCGCCTGCCAAATGCTAGGGATCGTCCACAAGGGTTTAAGGGTCACTGCGTTATATAGAAACTGTGGTGTATTACTGTTTTTTTTTTGTCAGTCTCAATTCGACGCCTGGTGCTGGAATTGACGGAGCCAGTCATTGATACTTTAGTACGACAGTGCCATGAGAGGGCACGGCTTACAGGAGAGAACAGGAGAGGACGGAGGGGTATTATCATTCATCACAGAATGAATTCATCAGAATCATTGATTTCGCCACAATCGAGTATGGATCCTGTTGGTGCATCTACTATGTATATTCATGATGTATCAGCAGAGAAGTTTGGGGGATTTTTTATTGGGCAGCCATAATCCACATTTTGCAGTGAAGCATGCCACCTTCGGGGTTCTCAATTGCATCTTATAGCGTGGCCAATAACCGTGCGTCATTGGTCCATCAACTTTTATCGATAGAGATAGGTATGTACTCGGGTGTATGACGATGCAAACAATATGCGAACAATCGCGATTGATTGATGAGGGGCATCACGCCACCAAGGTTCCCTTCCCACCAGCTAGGTTTTACCTACGTGGCAAATAGACAGTCAGGAAAGTCACCCCTTCTGCTAGAGTCTACAACAACACACCCATGTGCATGAGCATCAACAAGACAAGACCTTTTGACGTCTCTACAAAGGTTCCAATTATAGTCAGTTCTTCTCCCACTCGTTCTCTCAGCCCTGTCGACCGCATCTCCAATCGGAAATCTGTTTGGTAAGTACCTGTCAGCCTGTGCGGGGTCATTCCCATCAAGAAGCTGCAGTCAGCACCATGGTCCTTCTTGGCCTTCCGGGTCTTCTCCGAAAGAAAATGCCTTCTTGGATATGCTCGGGTGGGTCGCGGTTCCTACAGCTAAAGGTGTGTGGCGCCGTTATACCGCTAGGGTAGCAGGCACGACTTTCTTTTGCCCCTCTACGCTCTCCCCACCACCCGCCTCTTTACGTATTGTCCCGCGCCTCTAAACCTTAGGCGTCACTTTTTTGCTCAGGCACGGCACCCAGTGTCGTACACCACCAACCTCGAGACCCAACAGACCAGTGCTGACTGTAAAACATACATAAACTGGACTTGCCCTGCTTAGTTCTTCCTGTTGTTAATCCCATTCATCATCTTTTTTTTATTGTCTGTCACATACGTAGACACCTGCGATCCCAACTTACTTACTTTCATTAGAAAGGTAGTCCGCCCTCAATCTCACATTAGTGCCGTTACTTAACTGCCCACAACCACACGATGGCAATGACGAGGATAGGATGGGGCTCTATGCTCCTAATCCTGGGACTGATTCTTATCGCTCTGCCGACTCAAGTCGCTGCTTTCGGTGCGGGAAACATTCCATCCATTGCACAAGTTGAGGGTAAAAATTTTCGCCATGGAGGTATGTACCGTTTTTTTCACAATTGGGATCGGGAAACAGCATCTTTGTGTGTTTGGTAAGACGAGACCGCTAACGTTTGCCCACAGATATCGAGGACATTCTATCCACGATCGCATTCATCAAGGGCAAGAAGTGGACTTCGATGCTCATCAAGAGGGTCTACTTTGGAAACTGGCTCAGAGATTACTCGCAGGCTGTGGATATTGGCAGTCTCAAAGGCGCCAATGCCGAGACCATCCGTATACTAGTCTGGGTTCTGTCGTTTATGGCGCATGGGTATGCCACCGCCGAGTTTGAAGTCACCAAGGAAAGACTCGGGGTCTACCGTCCGGAAGAGCACATCGACAACCCTCTCGGCTACGGCGAAGGTGTTGATGCGCGCGAGCTCGATTCTCGGTTACGCGGGCCCGTCAACCCCGTTGAAGTCGAAGTCGACATGAGGACCGGCATGAAGAACTATATCGCGAACGAGCGCAACCAGTACGGGTATGCGACCAGCGCCGGATACCTCAGATTCAGTCTGAGCCGCTGTATCTACTATGGCCGCGAGTACATCCACAACGGCAAGAGGGAAGAGGATCTTTGCGAGGCTCTGCGGTGTCTTGGTCAGGCGCTACATTGCCTAGAAGATTTCCCAGCCCACAGCAACTACTGCGAACATGCCCTCCGCGAGCTCGGATACCAAGACGTCTTCACCCACTGCGGCAGGGAATCCAAGGTCTACCTGCGTGGAAAGCATGTCTATCCCATTGTTACGGGAACATTCGGTGAGGTGGACTTTCTGCACTCCGTTCTTGGCGAAGCCACCGATCACTTCACCCAGTCCGAGGTGGACGAGATGAACGTGGCTCTCCAAAACGCCGAAAAGATTACACAGGACGCAACCGGAGTTGGATCCCGCGGGTTTGGCTTTGGCAGTAGCAGTGGTGGACCCGAGTTTATCAGCCTCGTCTCCAAGCTTCCCGGTGTCGGTGGAGGGTTGGCTGGAGAGGCCCGGGATCTGAAGGCAATGTCGGATGCGAAGGAACGCGAGAACGAATATTCGTCCACCCGCGATAACACAAACCAAGTGCCCGGAATGAGTGCCAGCTTTGACCCCGTTGAGACTGCGGGGAAGATTTACCCCATCCTCGAGTTCCGTGACAATGTCGTTAGGAGCATCAGCAACATCATTTCCAAGATTCCCGGTCTAGAGAAGCTGCTTGAACACATCAGCGAGACTCTAACAGCATTCATTCTCGGTCTTCTCTCCCCATTTCTGAGGCCAATTATCGACCAAGTATCAAAGACGCTGAAGGATGGTTCTTCTAGCGTCATAGGGGCTAGTGCCAACTCCCAGTATGTGGTCTGGGAAGACCCTACTTCCTCAAACCCAACTCATTCCATGCTTTCCAAGGACCACTTCACCAACGTCCTGAACGGATGCGCCGGCGAGGTTGCTTCTACAATCGTCAAATACACTGTTCCGTAAGTATCCACAGCATTATTTTTTGAGGGAGCAATTCCTAACTACTTTTGCAGCCGAGTCCTCTATGCCTGGGAACACAGGAGTGTCCGCCCAGACGAGGTCGTTGACGATGTTCTTCGCACTTTCCACCACCCTGCCATTCGCGATGACAGCATCGAGATTCAACACAAAATGTACAACACAGTTCGCGACTGGGTTCGCGACTATCCCAGGAGAGATCAGCTGAACTACTTGCTCTCCAGCCGATCGGTCAAGGAAGGTAAAAACCACCTCCTCAAAGGTGAGAAGGGTAGCCACGGGCATGGGCACAGCCACTCGCACGGCGGAGGAACCAGTGGTGGACTTGGGTCAGTATGGAGTGCTGTCCAAGACCTCGGTCACGGAAAACCGGCGGGCTCGCTCTGGTCGCAAGTCAACACGAGGAGTATCGACTCGCAAGGTAGCGGTCCGTCGGGAGGGCTAGTCGAGCCGCAGGAGCCAATAGAGCACACAAACCCGAACTACTGGGGCGCTCCTGAGGAACCCGAGGAGCAGCAACCATCTCCTACATACCCGTCTAGTCCGCAGTTCGGGTATGCTCAGGGGTCGTCGCCGCGTCCTGGCAGCCAGGGAGGCTACCGAGCTCCCTCATATCCAGCCCAGCAGCCTTCTTACCTGCCGCCGGGTGGTGAGCCGGGATACTACGGCCCACCTCAACCGCAATACGGTGGTGGAGGGCCTCCGCCGCCGGGCTCGCCCCATCATCATGGCTATGGGGGTGGTGGTCCGGGGTTCGGTCTACCGCAACCACATTACGGCCCTCCTGGCGGGCGGCCTCCTCTAGGAGAACCTCACTACTATCCTCCAGGAGGATACGGCGGCCCCGGAAACCCACCCTATCCTCACGACCAAGGACGTCGGCCATATCCCCCAGGGGGTGGCTACGAAGGCGGAGGCGGAGGACCTGAACAACCCCCATACCCCTACTAGAAAGAGGGTAGCGAGGATGGGCAGCAAGTCCTCGGTGTCGGAGACAGCGGTTCCCTCGATATGACCAGAAAGGACAAGAAGGACAAACGGAAGAGCAAAACCAAGGATACCCTCTTAGGAAACATGAAAGAGCAAGTCATCGAGATTAGCCAGGAGGCTAGCGAGCAAATAATGAAGAAGGGAAATAAGTCCGTGATGAAGGGACTAAAGAAGGTTTTCAGCTAGATTCTAATCGAGGTAAATAGAGACAAGACAATGGGAGATACCCAATTGGAGGAAGCCTTGTAAAGAGAGAAGAAATATCGCGTACGAAGGATGGATGCATGGGTGGCAATTTTCTGGGGACTCGGCCCAGTACAACAGGATGCATATCAGGGTTCATGCTTTCACTAGTGGTTGCATTTTATGATGTGTAACACTTAAACAAACTGCGCTCAGTGCGGTCTCCTACATAGCTGAGAATTTCTTGGTAGTAGTTTTGGTGATGTGAGGTCATTGGCAACATGATGGTTCCCTAATTTGACGATACTTTGAAATGTCTTGGCGTTCAAGAGATTAAAATGATCAAACTCTAATAAAATATAACATATGCTACAGTTATGTTTACTTTAGAAACAATGGCTTGTTCTTTAAGCTCGGCACTACAATCAGCAGGCAGCTACGGCCGGCTGGCTTGCCGTCGATTAACGCTGCATTCCAAATACTTTTCATTCAACATGCCCGAATATTTTCCATCTCCAATCGCACAACCAACACAACGCAACACCCGCTTCCATTCTTCTATTATTCTTCGTATATCGAATATACATCTCTCCACCCCACACCCGCAAACCAGCTCTCACACACAGGTGCAGTCTCAAAAGATGCAACCCGCAGACCTTCCGAGTGCCCTCCCAACGCCGCGCCAAATCCTAACTTCTCTGATCAACACTCTCAGAAAGCCGGATGAGACCGCAGTTTCATCAACCTCCGCATCCGCATCTACTGGCACTACTGTATTGGGAACAAGTCATCCAACAACCCGCAGACCTGCATCATCAGTACCGCCCGCCCTTGGGTACGGCAGAGAAAATCTCTATCCCTACCCATATCCCTCCTACATCACCTCCGCAGCCCAGAGGCAACGGAAGCAACAGAACCCTTTCCGGGTTCTCCCGCCAGTGAAAAGAAAATTGTTGATGACGCTCTACTTAATCTACCCCTCTATCACATTACCCGCCCTAGACCTGCTGGACAGAGGCTTAGTGGAATTATTGTATCTTCAGCTCCCTCATTCTCCTTCCGTCAGTGATCAGGAAGCTGGCGGCAGTGGAGAATTCAAAGGCTCTGTAGAATCTGGACGATACAGAAATCAAGAAGAAAGCCCCACAAGCAACAAAAATAGAAGCGATCATAGCGGCACAGAACCCGCAGGAGCAGGAGCAGGAGCAGGAGCTCGGGCGAGTATATCTCATAATGAAGAAGAAGCACAACCGGAACCACAAGTCTACATAGTACGTTCTGCACGACCTTCTCCCGGCGGCGCCGGCGGCGGTCGAAAATTCCCTAAAAGAGACTCAACATCTGGTACAAGCTACGGCGGCGCGGGAGCAGCAGCAGCAGCAGCAGGAGGAGGAGGCGGAGGAGGAGGGAAACGCTACGTAGTCCGCACACGCGCATGGCATTGTTCATGCGCCGCGTTCGCGTTTAGCGCGTTCCCCCCCATCACCGCGAGGAAACCACTGGAAGGAACCTTGGGGGCGGATGGGGCCGTGGATGCCCCCATGATGGACTCGGAAGCGGATATCTCGGAAGAGGAACCCGATGAAATAGAAAGACGGCACGCACAGGCAAAAGGACGCATGTTGGATCCTTCGGAATGCCAAAACCTCGGGCTCTGCGAGGACGACGACAACCTGGACGGCACGGAAGATGGACCGGAACAAGAGGGGGAGAAGGAGAAGGAGAAGGAGAAGGCAGGAGACAATAAATGGTCCTTCGGCGCACTAAGTCTAGACGGAACGCCCCATCGCGGCGTCAAAGGTCTACCGCCAGGCGTACCCTGCTGCAAGCACCTCCTCGCGTGTGTGCTTGCCGAACGCTGGCCCGAAGTCCTGGGAACGTATGTCAAGAGGCGGGATGTAGGGAAGCCCGAGATGGCTGGGTTGGTTGCCGAGTTGTAGTTATTTGCGCTATAGGAGATACGCACATAATACTAAATTCTCCACATATTCCGACCTAAAGTCACTACTACTTTTTTGCAAGAGTAAATGGCAATGCCTAGTAGGCACTTGTTCATGTGGCACACTTTCTATTTTACCCTCTTTTTAAAAAGGTTTCGTTGGGCTAGGAGAAGAGGTCTCGCGCAGAACACCGAGACCCGGCTTGGCCTAGCCCAAAACACTCCAACTCTTGCGATATACATGCCAGGGCACGCCATTAAGGGAGGGGAGAGGAGGGGGTATTACGGTACTTTCCCTTCTCCGCGTGCGGTCTATTTGATGGCAATGCCTCTAATCCACTTTGATGTGATTCATCCACTTCCCGACGAGAATAGCATTTAGTGTGAAGCAAAAGCCGTTATCCCCTTCAGTTTTGTCACCTTTCACAAAGGCACCCTATTTATTCTTAGAGTCCTTTTCCTTCGTCTTTTCCTCGTCCTTCTCCTCCTTGTCACCTTCCTTCTTATCCTTATCGTCCTTGACCTTTTCTTTCTCCTTCTCCTTCTCCTTCTCCTTCTCCTTTTCCTTTTCCTTTTCATTTTCCTTTTCATTTTCCTTCTCCTTCTCCTTCTCTTCCTCCTTACCCTTCTCCTTCTCTTCTTGCTGCTGTCTATTCTGTATTTTGTTCTCAATCAGGTCGTGGAAGGCGGTGATGGCGCGGATCAGAGAGGACAGGTAGATAGCCATGAGCTGGTCGTTCGTCTTGATGCTCATCGCATGCGACAACTCCCCTGAGCCTTCGGAGCCCACACCGCCAGCTCCAGATCCAGCACCGGGGGTTGAGAGGTTAGGCAGCAGATTGAAGACATCTTGCAGGTTTCCGAGGATGGCGTGGTTTACAGGGAGTTGGCCTGCCAGCACCTTCTCTAGGTACTTGCCAATATCGCGTAGGCGGAGGTGGAGTCCTTGCAAGGACTGGAGCTGGTTCGTGATGCGGGTAGATAGTGTGCCGACAGCGACGTCGCGGATGTCGCGAAGGAGGTGTTCCACACCAATTTCCTCTGCTTCTTCAGCTTCGATTGTGGAGGGAGTGTGGACGAAGGTTTTCGATGTTGTGGTACCATCCTATAATGATAATTCTCAATTGTTAGTCTTCCGCCACACTAGAACTTGGCATCAACTGTGCACATACGTCTTTGATCTCTTCCACCGCAAAATAGGCATCGGTAGGCACGCCCGCCTCCTTTGGTTGTACATCAATGATGACCAGAAGAGGGTTCGGTGAGTATCGCTTGAAAAGTTCGTTGATCTCGAGGTCGGAGGCGCGCAGCTTGGGCCCCGAGTGGTACCAGCCTATTAGCTTTTCGCGGGCGTTGACCTTTTTGAACATATCGTTCATGGATTCGACGTAGTTGTGGTCGAGGAACCATACTGAAGGATCTCGGAGGTCTTCTTCAAAGGGAACTGTTTGGTAGGAAGCCCAATGTTAGCTTGCTGGCCGGTTCGACATGTGCCCCACCATCGCTTCGATTGGGGGGTTTAGAGTTGAAAAATTGTCGCCTACCTGCAAAGCTGTTTGACACCCTGACATTTTTCCCGTCATTCTGGCCTAAAAGTACACCAACGACTCGCCTGTGGGGATCCTTGATCTCTGCTCTGTTGAAGTGGTCCACGGCTGATAGCAACACGAGGGGGGCGACAGACACCGTGCGTGTGACGAGGGAGAGCGTGTCTGCTGTTGTGGTCGGCATTGTGACAAATGCCGGGTATAAAAGAACTTGATATAGAAGCGAAGGACGGAGCCGAGTCGGGGTGGGCCAGGAGAAGTTTGTTGATTCGATTTTGGGGGTGACTGTTGGCTATTTCGTGTGAGATTGTGGGATATGGTGAGGCTGGAAGTTGCAGCAATAGGCCCAGCAGACTCGGAGCTTCGTAACAGGCAAGGCTGCCTTCTGCGTGGGGACCTGCGCTGGCTAATGCGGCGGGAGCTGGATTTCCCTATTGGGCAAGCAGTCGCTTCCGATCAGTGTCAGGGAGTGTGCGCCACCACATCCGGCCCTATCTTCACGTGAGCGTGGCTGAAATTATCCAATAGATAAAGTAGCGCCATGTGCGCTTCTTGAGATCCGGCATCGGCCCGCAAACCGTTGGCTGAAGCTTTAGCCGGTGACGACATTGCTGGGCTCCACCAGATTTTCCCCGGCGGATTATAAGCCGAAGCGAAGAGGGTATGAGATGGGATCACAGCAATTCATGACAGAAAAGTCAAAAACATGGTCAGAAACGCTGTCGGCCACCTGGAAGCGCCCGAAAACAAGGCGGAAACGATGGTTTGCAAGAGCCAAGCACGGAGAGATACGGGAAGAAAAGATGAAGCAGCATCCGAATGATACAAACTGTCAGTCACAAAAATATAAGACTTTCCTAGCGCTGTCATGGAAGTAATATGGAAGCCATGTAGTAGGTATGAAATGCCATCCGCTCTTGCTTCCGGTTTACCGGCAGATGGGGGCAGCAGCTGCCTGACGAGAGCATATGATTTGGTACCCACAGTGCACAGCTGCCATATGTTTTGGTGGTGCGTGGGTGGTGGAGGAAAGAGCCTCGGAGCAGAGGAGGTTGTCGCACTGGCTCGGGCTGGACAGGCGGAAAAGAAGGGGCAAATACGTCCCAATACCGCCGCCAGCAACAAGTTCTATCCGGCTGGCTCGAGGCATTTTCCATTAGACCCTTTTAGTCAGACTATGACAACCTGGGCACTTGTTTCAAAAGACTTTTTTAAAGACTTGAACAAAACCGCCATCGCTTTTGATACTTGTGCTTAGCAGTAACAGCCCTCTGAACCTTTCGTGTCAGGGCGATGTATTTTGTTAATAAAGGCAGGCAAGACCACCTACCCAACAAGCTGCAGTTGCAGCAAGAAAAAAGAAACAAAGCTGGGGAAAGGAAGGAGCTCCGGTCCCTTGGGGTATGCACAATGAAGCGCTGTGGGTACTTGCCTCTAGCCGTCAGCCAATGAGAAGACCAATTGGAACCTGTCGCAACACGTTCCTTGTAGCCTCCGCCCAGATTGCATCCATCCCGCCGCCTTCCACTGTTCTACCCGCCAAAAAAAATAACTCCAAAAAGCCCGTCGTTCCCTTCCGTTTTCTTCCTCTTCCTCCTCACTCTTCCTTCCCTCCTCCTCCCTCTTGGTTGAGTTTTGTGAAGAGTCGTCGTCTTCCGCTGCCCATCCCCTCTCTACGTGCCCACCCTGCCGTCAGCATTTTTCCTGACAAGTCCCCTTCGTATCCCCCACCGCATCATACCCCTCGTCACGTCCGAGCTTTCCAAACCGCCAAAATGGTTCTCGAAGACCAGATGAAGCGCCTTTGGGGCGTCATCGAGGACTTTGAATCGAGGATAAAGAATCTGGAGTCGGGAAAGTCCACCTCAGAAGAGGTTCGCATGATTCTCATGGGCCCTCCAGGCGCCGGTATGTCGATGGCGACCCATTTTCCCCCTCTCCGACAGTTGTCCGGCCGGATCCCCTTTGCCCGGCGGATCCGCCAGCGCGATCTCGCGGGAACTGTAGATGTGTTGCTGACCAGAGTCGCAAACCAACAGGAAAGGGAACCCAGGCTCCTAGGATCAAGGACAAGTTTAACTGCTGTCATCTGGTATGTGTTTACGGGTCCCTCACTGACTGGATCCCTTTTTATATGAGGGCTTTGGGCGCTGACGATCACCTTTCCCTCCCCTGCCCCACTTAGGCCACCGGTGATATGCTCCGTTCTCAAGTAGCAAAGAAGACTCCGCTGGGCAAGGAGGCGAAGAAGATCATGGACCAGGGCGGACTCGTTAGCGACGAGATTGTCATTGGCATGATCAAGGAGGAGCTAGAAAACAACAAGGAGTGCAGGGGCGGATTCATCCTTGACGGCTTCCCCCGCACAGTAGTCCAGGCCGAGCGCCTCGACGGTATGCTCAAGGAGCGCGACCAGAAGCTGCAACACGCTGTCGAGCTCCAGATCGACGACAGCCTCCTCGTCGCGCGCATCACCGGCCGTCTCGTCCATCCTGCCTCTGGCAGGACATACCACTCCACCTTCAACCCTCCCAAGGACCGCATGAAGGACGATGTCACTGGCGAGCCCCTCATCCAGCGCTCCGACGACAATCCCGATGCTCTCCGCAAGCGCCTCGTCACATATCACAAGCAGACTGCCCCGGTAGTTGGCTACTACAAGAATTCGGGTATCTGGAAGGGTGTTGACGCCAGTCAAGAACCAGGCCAGGTCTGGAAGGATTTGCTGAAGGTTTTTGACAAGAAGGCATAAGGAAGAGGCATTAAGTATGGAGGGGGTGATCAGTAGACGGCTGGGGCATAAGCTATTCAGTCATTCTACTTGATTCTGATCGGGGGAGCTCGTCGTGAGAATTGCTTGGATTTCCGCGCGAAGTCTTGGCCACTACGAATCTGCGATGAGGAAATCAAGAGTAATCTTCATGGTATACCGTGCACACGCTTCCACGCACGGAATCAACAAAATGGTGTTCATGGTGAGGAAATTTTCTGGGCATTTCCGCGTTACGCAACCAAAAACAAGATCACATTGTCGGGCGTTCTCTTATCTCTCGGTCTCTTAGGTCTGGCTGGCTGGCTGCTTGTCTGTCGCGACGGGGAGTGTGCTTTTGCGTACGACTAATCCATCTGGCAACGGCATAAAACCGTTGTATCATACGGCCTTGACCCCGATATATGTATCAATTGTCTACTGCGAATAGATTTGGAGGAATTTTGTATGAGCAGCGTATATTTCACGATTGCCAAGGCCCAACACAGGTTGAGAGCTGTCTGAGCTGATGACAAAATTATTGGGGTTTCAAAACATGAATCTGGATTGTGACACAAGCGTAAGATAAGTCACTCACTTGACGTCATGAGCTGGAACCATGCGATCTGACAAGATGCCCAGAAGAGCCGAGGTAGATGTAGCGCTGGGATTAGCTCTCAGCACGTGATCTTGCTTGAGGATTTGTCAGAATATTGAATTCCTAGCAGGTCTATATTCAATACGACCTGATTAGTCTATGGCTAAAATCTTTGGATGCAACCATATACATATTACTACACTATTATAACCATTTGCCTAGGTGTAGGCGCTTGCTTGGTACCAACCACTATATACCTGCTAATTTTACGATCTTGATCTATCCGTATTCGGTTAATTAGGATCGTACCCCAGTTTGTATATTGTATTTTTATAGTTTTATACTTACCGGTACTAAAGTTTTTACCTATCTGAGGAGTATTCCTTCTCGGCACCTTTACAAAAGCTAGCCCACTTATTAATATTGCACTTACCCTTAGTACGGCTCATGGAGTTAATTTCCATATGCAGCCCAAATCTACCATAGACAGTAGCCTACATTTAGTCACTCTCTATCACGGGATCTCACTACAGTTCCCATCTCTTACATTCTAAGTCAAACTTGACAGAAGACCAAATCCGGAGGATCATGCACAGGGTTTAGTATACCTTCACACATTCGCACAATAGCATAACTTCGCTTGGAAGCTCGGAGAACGGCCAACCTGCCGGGAGGCTGAATCATCACGTGTTGCACGTCCCCCGATTAGGCAGCAGATACCAGAGGGTGTGTTGCATCACAAGGTCTTGAAACATCAGAGCATATAAGGACCGTGGAAGAACTTCCCGTGCCATATAACTAGCCCTGCACTACATGATGGGGTCAGCAGGCGATCCCCATCTGTCCATGCAATTTCACCTGAACTCCAGCGCATGGGACGCAGTGGAGATCGTCAAGCTACCCTGTCATTGATAATTTCTGGTGGAGCATGCCCCTCTCCCACTCCCGGGCCATTCATCAAGCGAGAGGGACATTTGTTTGCCGCAAGCACCATTGAAAACATCTTTAGAGTGTGCTACGACACCAGTTAAGGGGTGTACGAATTTCAATTATTTACTGTAGGGGAGTTCCCGATCTCTTGCCAGGAGAACTTACTGTGGCGTATTTCCAGACTCGTGTGAATCAGCAGCTGGCGCGCGAAAATATTCCCGAATTACTCCTAAAATGGTCGGGCTTTCTGGCGCGATACTCGAGCCAGGGAGTGATTTATATATATATATATATTTCCCCAATCACATTTGATTTCCGGAAGTCATTGCCGCTAATGCCCCAAAAATAATCAAAACTCCATACACTCTGCACCATCGTCCCGCGACGCAGTGCGCGCGGCGGGTACGGAATTCGAACTTTGAAGGATCAAAAGTGCGGCTATGTACTGTAGGTGCCAGACGCCCCCCCCCCAAAAAAAAAAAAAAAAAAAAAAAAAAAAACCAGCTTGGAGTGTTACAGCATCAGCCCTAATTACGAGCCTACCGATTAAGACACAATCGCCTAAACACGATACGCGGGTGGGGAGTTTTCTTATTGCATTGCCCTGACTACTGCAGGTTCGCGTCCCCCCCGTGCCGTCAGCACTAGGCTGCAATTGGATATAGGACAGACAGGGTTCGAATCCGCATTTTCTACTCTGGCGTACAGAACGCTGTCCTTACGTTTCAAGTTTATATACTAACTACGTAGTTAAAACGCTCTTTTGATATTCCTCCATGCGCTCCCGCCGTCCCTTGAACTTGATCTCTTGATGAGATGTTCATTAGGAAGTGCATTTGAATTGAATTTTTATTTATTTCTTTTTTTCCTGGATCGATTGAGTTTTTTTCTTGTTTTGTGTAATTCAACTAACTGTACAGGCGTTATTTGCTTGGGAGCGGAACTAAAAAATCCTGAACGAAATCTCGACAGACAGACACCAGACACTATTTCTGGTCAATCCATTAAATGGGCAAAAAATATCATCATCATCTTTCCCTACCTACCTACCTACCTAACCGACAAGCATGTTAGGCTATCAAGTATACCACGGTGTCTGGGTTCATTG
The DNA here is from genome assembly GCA_022664585.2 of Zalerion maritima. Taxonomy (NCBI): domain Eukaryota; kingdom Fungi; phylum Ascomycota; class Sordariomycetes; order Lulworthiales; family Lulworthiaceae; genus Zalerion; species Zalerion maritima. Next base: position 135,810 of record JAKWBI020000016.1, on the reverse strand, counting down.
GGGTGAGAAAGCTTCGTCTCTATCCCTTTCCTTCGCCTCATGTTTCCATCAAATAGCTAACTTTCCCCCTCCATCCCTGCCTCACAGGGACAACAAGCCCCACGCTCATTCTCACCACAAGTCCCATGACGGGCACCGTGCTCATAGCAGCAGTCGCGCTCCTCATCGCATTCCTCGGCCGGCAGCTATGGAGCATCCTCACCTTCTCGATCCACCAAGTGCGCTCGCACATGTATGAGGACAAAGGCGACGAGCTGTACCACCAGATACAGGTCTGGCTCCGGAACTCGGGCACGGGGATGCAGTTCCTGGGAAGCTTGGCAGGCGGACTGTTTGCGGGCTTTCATTCCACGCCGCGTCCTTACGACGCAGTCGTCACGGACTGCGGCGGCGTGGATGCTCGAAACCCCGCTGTTCCGGGGGCGGGACCTATTCGAAGGAGCAGGACGAGAAGGGGTGGTTATAAGAGGAGAATCATCCCTCTGATTCTCGCCACCGTCATATTTATCGCGTTCTTCACCGCTGCAGGGTTGCTGGGAGCGCAGTTGTTTCTGTCTGCCGACTATGAAGCACTGCTCCGGAATGACATTTGCGGGTTTCCGCAGAATTACTCCAGCATTGGATCGGATCTTGACAAGAGGACGAGTCTCTTCCTGACGAGCAAGACGGCGTACAAGAAGGCTACTATGGCGGCGAGGAGCTGCTATGATACTTCGGGGGGCGAGGAGGGAGGAGTGGCGACCGGCAGAGGAAGCGATTATTCCAGTCTTTGTGGCATCACGCCCGTGACGAGGGTTAATACCTCGGCTGTCTACGACGGGAAATGCATCTTTGAGCAGGATACGGACGTTTGCAAGACGGATAGCTTAGTCCTAGACACGGGCGCCCTGGACGTGAGGGATGTGCTGGGGATTAACGTAAAGGAGGCGGAGGGGATGACGTGGAGGAAGAGATCGATGTGCGTGCCCATGGACGTGAGTAAGTACATCGTTATTGATAATTCGACGGGAGAATCGGCGTTTTCCGCCTCGCATGAGTTCCAGATCGGGAAGCTGGCTGTCGCCGTCTCGCAGACTTCCGAGGATGGCTATTTAACGGCTTCTTTTGAGAATGGTTTGCCTGATGAGCCGTATGTTCTTGAGTAAGTGGTCAGATATTCCAGTGAAAACACTCCTTCCTTCCACCTGATAGTGTGATATTTTATCCATGCATCAATGGCTCACCATGATAGTCCCCTTAATTACGCCCCCTCCTCCAACCCTGACGATATCCTCACAAACTTCGTCCCCATCGACTCACTAACCCCGAGTTCCGCCGACCTCTCCATCGCCGCCCTTCGCACGGGGGCCGTCTTCTACACCCCCGTCGAGGACCCCTGGTTCAACATAACGGACGGGCCGGACGGAAACGACCAGTACGTCGCCGCGGACCTAATATCATTTCTAGGCTGCCACCAGCAGTACCAGCTTTGCCTCGACTCTTCGCCCTCCTCGTGCACAATCCTAGGCGGCATATCCCAGATTTCCCCCTCCAACAGCACAGCAGTCCTTCCCAATGCGACCAAAAAGCAGCGAAGGATTTTGGAACTCGTGCACGAGGCGCTCTGGGCGGGACAGTTCTACTTCGCGATGGAGTTTCTGGACACGGATGTGCTGAGGGCGAAGGACAAGCTACTCCCGTTCACCGGCCTCGCGTCCGGAAACTTGTCGGACGCGCAGTGGATAACGGAGGCGAGGAACATGATGAACATCTCGCTCGCGGTTTCGCAGCGCAGGGTCATAGACTACGCGGTCCCCGTCATCACGTCCCCGGAAGACCGGGAGATCATCGTCGCGCCCGACGCGGAAGAGGGAAGGGGGCTTTGCGATAGTATTTTGGTGAGAGCAAACGGGGACACGTCGTTTAAGGTCGTGCCGCTGGTGGTTTTGCTGGCGGCTACCGCACTCGCGACGGTGGCGAACTGGGTGTTGCCCAAGATTGGGGGGTGGTTGCACGGGAGGAGGTTGAATGGGAAGGAAGGGATGCAGCCTGACTTTTACCAACCTTGGACTTGGACTAGTCATGGGACGCTGCAGCTGCTGAGGCTGGCGCTCGAGGGGAGGGGGATCGGTCCATGGGTCGGGCAGGAAGGGGATGTGCCTAGGCTTGTGGGAGGGGGTGGGGATTTCGTTTTGGCTGGTGGGAGCGATGCCATGGGGATGGGCGGGGGATTTAGAGTTGGGGCGGGGGTTGGTGGCAGTAGTAGTGGCAGTGGTGCTAGACTCGTGACGGAATTGCATACTTTGGGGGGTGTGGATAGGAAGTACTAGTTAATTGATATGGGCTGGATGGGTTCAGGCACCCCACTTTTCCTACCACTTGCCAGCTCATTTCAACACCTCGTCACCCCCCGCGCCAAGGGCCAGCATCCATAGCCATTAGGACAAGATTTTGGCTAATGTACATTTTGCCCGCCTTTGTCAGGACGACGCTATCCTCGAGTCTTGGACCCCCCGATGGCTGAAAACGACGAGTCTCTCAGCCATTTGGAGTACTGGGATGAGCGCTACTCCAAGATTGACGGGGAAACGCCCACGCACGAATGGTTCCGCTCCTTTAGCCACCTGGAGCATTTTTTCCAGAAGATCCTCTTCCAGAGCCCAGGACACAGGCCCGACGACAACCCGTTGATCCTCCACCTCGGGTCAGGAGACAGTGTTTGTTATTCCCGTTCCCCTCCACATAATGAGCCGCATGTAGAATGATCGTGTTACTAATACGCGCCGTTCGTTCAGGTCATTCCAGCTGAGTTTGATTCCCGCGGCTACAGTCGTCAAGTGTGCGTCGACTTCTCGACCAAGGTTATCGAGGCCATGACCGAGCGGTACAAGAGCAGGCCGGGGATAAAGTGGGAGCAAATGGACGTACGAGACATGGCTGGTATCGCCGATAAGTCTATCGGCGTCGCCTTTGATAAGGGGACGCTGGACGCCATGATACACAGCAGCCCATGGAGTCCCCCACGCGATGTTAAGGAGAATACAGGTAGATACCTAAGAGAGGTTTATAGGGTCCTAGAAGACAGCGGCGTATTCCTATACATCACATTCAGGCAGCCCCATTTTATAAGGCCTTTGTTAAATCCAGACGGTATATGGAACTTAGACTTGGAGGTTCTCGGAGGTAAGGAGGGCTCGTTTGATTACTACGGCTGGGTTATTCGGAAGGCGAGCTACCAAGAACAAAAATCTGATGGCGTATACAACGTTTCTGGCGTGGAGGATGCTTCTGGCATGGAAAACGCCCGGACCTCGTCAAATTTGCGTACGCAAGCACTTTGAGCCTGGAGTGTTCTTTTGGCGCAATGGCGATTCGAATAGCAACGGACGGCGGTACTAGTGCGCTAGGATCTAATCGTGGCTTAAAGCAGAGACTCAAGCCCCAGATTCTCTAATACCTCATAGGAGTGCATGCGCCGGCATAGGTATGTCAGTGAGCAATAGCATGGCAGGACTAGATCCATCAATTTGAGGCACAGGGGGGACGCTCTTCCGTTATATTCCACCGAGATGATCATGAACCCTGTTCTCATGGCTCAGGCCATAAGCAAACAATCAGACATTGAAACTCATCCGATACAATTGATATGGTAGGATGGCATTAAATCGGCATAGAATCGGCACCGAGGCCATAATCTTCTCTGGATTGAACACGGAAGAGATAAGAGGAGCTCTAGTGAGGAGATATGCCTCGATCTATGCCCATAATCGTTAAAACAGATCTTACCCATGTATCTACCATATGCCAGCCTGCAGAGACATTGATGAATGCAATACGGCCAGCCCTGTATTCGTCTTTTCGTCGCCTTATCCTACCGCTACCCTCCTTGCCGTCCCCGTCCCCCTGTATTAAACGCTATTAACCAGTCTAAACTTCATAACGCTGGAACACCCGTCTTATTAGTATTATTCTTATCCTTATTTTTAAAGAAAATTTGTTAGATTTGTTTATAATCATATAATTTTAGGTCCCTAAGTACCGTTCTTCCTTAGCATTTGTCCTTTGTACTATCCCGTAAATATATACGCAAAGTATTAATGTGTGCACACACTCAAGCACGTATCAAGATTACAAATAGTAAAATTTGTGCTTTTCCTTAACAAATTTCCGTAGTACGGTAGTTGCTTTGCGGCATACTTTATCGCTAAGATATAACAGCATCTCGACCGTTTCCCACGTGCTGCAGCTGCTTCGCGGATGGCAGGTTATGTTACCGTGTTACGTAGTAGTCACTCTGACTGCCTCACCATCGTGGAACTACATGACGTATCATAACTATCATACGGCTTCTACGGCTGGTGGGACTATGGTAGCTCTTACAGCTAGTACAGTTGTTCTGGAGGCAATTGCTTCGGGAGCTATGTAAATCCGACCCAAATGAGCCATGATGCTCTCGCGTTGATAACGAAAGCCGGGGGTACCCAGCAACAAGGTGGTCGTCGGAGTCCACCCGTGCGGGAGTACCCGCTCTGTACCACCGAACGCTACCGTGTTCAATGTACTATGTACTACATACTAAATACAACTATATTATTTTCAGCCCGCTAACACCAGTAGTTAGTCGTCCCATAGCTCGTGCATAGTGAATGCCGTTTAGCTGCCCATGTAACTATACTGTATATACAAAAATAATTTGCACGCCCCGCAACATTATAAAAACAATCCAACATCCACGCCTTCGTTATAAAAAATCCGTCAAAAAGAGATCAACAGGGGCGCCTGGAGGGCCCCCCAAGGCTCGGTGCTGGCTCCAAGCCTGTCACCGAAACCACTCGGGCACTTTACTTCAGCAACATGGCCACGGCCGCGACGACCACCCCAAGCGCCGCAAAACACGCCGATCCCTCACCCACAGCAAGCCCCCCCGTCACCTGTCGCAAACCCCGCCGCTAGGCTAATGCCGATGGAAACAGCCAATAAAACGGGAAGCGCATGCGCGGTCGACTTTTTCTTATTGACCGTCCGTCCTACAATGAGCACCTGTGGGGTTGCCGAATTGGCATCTAGTTCTGGATATCGCTCGAGGAGGGTCTGCTGAAATGTGGGGTCCTGCAGCTCTTCCATCGTCCTGCCTTTCGTTTCTCATGTATGCGGTGAGGATATCGCAGGCCGTGCGGTTTGTGACCGGGGTGGTGAAAACTTGAGTCTCCGTTGGATGGGCTGGGGTGCTGCGTTGTTGTTGCGATGTACACACAGTGCATATGTAGTTAGTAAACCGGCTCCTGTGGAGCGGATTCACTCTGTGCCTATGTATGATGTACGGTATGTACATATTGTAAAGTGGCCCGCAACAGCCAGGGTGGATTTTATTTGGGCTTACCGTCAATGCAGCAATCTCTGCTTTTTTCGTATAATACCGGCGGGGAAGGCGGCTTAAGACACCATGTGTGTTGTCGAAATCGTCACGTACTCGTCTTGCTTTATTCACAGCGCCGAGTAGTGATATCCGCCTGAGTATAGCCTCTTTGTTCACCGTAACGAGTCCATTGGGTCGAGAGACGCCAATGTATATCACAGCGGCCTCGATGATAGGCCTTTGGCTGTGCGGGGCCAGGGGGGACAAAGACGCGGGGGAAGTGGCAGAACTCATAGACAAAGTGTGGGTAGGCTAGGACACGCTCATGAAGGCACATGAACTACTGGGTAAGGTTGCCTTGTTTGAAGTTGCGGGAAAGTATCATGGGCCAGGCTCTATACAGACCCACACTCGCATAAATGCCGATATGTGATGTAAGTTCAAAGTCAGTTCCAAATTCTGTGAGGAGGGGGGGATTGACAATACCCGTAGGCCGGCTCGGAAGGATCGAATGAATGCGACTATCCACGCCTCACTGCGCAGCACCCGGCTTTCTCATCAACAGAACTCCCCGATGCTCCTCTATAGTCGCACATCTACCCTGTCGCCCCCGTCGCAAGGACGAGCTGAAATCCGAGACAGGTTTGCAATACTGCGGTGGGAGATGGACGACGAAGAGCCTTGGTCGCTATTAAAGGCAATAACTCAACCATCTGAAAGCGAATGCAATCCCATTCGTGCAGTTAGAACCGTTAGAAACTTTGAGGCCCAATTCAGCGAGAGAACCACCAGCGAGGGTGGCGATAAGCCAAGGGGTGGCCGATAAGACTACGTCCAGTTCTAAAATGTTCAAGTGCCGCTGCCCGGGCTGCGAGTCTCAATTCAGAGCCATGTTCAGCTTGAAGTAAGGCCTTCTCCCCCAGTGTGATTTTCAGCTCTGCCACCCCTCACTCAAATATTCCACGTAGTTAGGGCGGTGGCCAAAACTTTGGACATTCGCTTAACTTACCCAACGCAGGCAGCATATTACCCAGGTCCACCTTGCTCACTGTCGACTTTGTCGCCGGAAGCTCGGCGACGCGATGGCCAAGATGAGCTGGGTGAGTGACGACACCCGAAATTACGTGATGGACGAGAAGCAGGCAGAGACCTGGCTCAACCTGTCAATCATGGAGGCCAGGGAAGCTTCGAGAAAGGACATTGGGGAGGGAGAAGCGGAGGATAGGAAGGGCCTGGAAAAAGAAGGAAACGAGACGGTCAAGGAGCAGAAGCGGAAGGTCACTGAACTGAGCTATGACGGCATCTGGATCCGATTATTTCCTAAACGGTGTTCGGGGGAGACCGATGGTCATGGGAGGGAGCCCGAAGACGAGGAGCCCGAAGGCAAGGCCAGCTCCCAAGCTTACGATGACAGGGACAACGATAGTGCCGAAGCCACCACCGTTATTGGATTGACCGCAGCTTATCAAAACCCGTACAACATTAGCGGTCCTAGCGGCCGTGCCCGACCCCTTAGCCACCAAGAAAGGCAGCAGACGCTCCCGCAGTTTCCTACGCGCAAGCCCGAGGAGGCGTCGGATTCTGGGTTCTGGAGCAGCGGGGCAGAGGAAATCTTGCCTTTCGTCGTTTGCAGTGCCGGCACGCGGTTATGAGATAGAAGAAGACTTGCGTGGGGTATCTGCGTCTGATATGTCGATGGAAAGTATCGATCAGTATATCAACTTGGATGATTTTTTGGACACCAACAGTGGAGCAATCCAAGACGGAAGAAACGGAAGCAAGGCCTAGGAAGCAATGCCTAGGAGCTGTTGTGTGTACTATTAACTTACGTAGTATCGAAACTTGGACTGGCCGAGTGACGTTCTTATAAGCGGTCGCTACGCATCTCCACCTGCTGCACGCGTACATTCAACCACAATAACACTAGTAACTTAGATCAAGCACCAGCAATAGCAAATACCACCTACAGCTTAAAAGCCTCTACTGGCCATTGCGGGGCCAGTGGTATTTTCGGTTAATCAATAACCAAAATTTTGTCTGTATTTTATCATTCTTTTTCCTCCCTTGTACGTTTTGAGTTAACTTATACGGTGGCTGTGCAGCATGGCCGGGAATGCCAAGACCGTATCCGTCTGACCAATCTACTTACTGTATGTACGGAAGTTTGGAAGGCTTGAACCGCTGCCCAACAGGATTAAACGAGCCATCCTGCCACCTTACAAAGGTAACTACATATGCACAGTAACTACCAGCGTGCCGTCCGTCCCCGCGGTGCAGCTATGTACATAGGCCCTCTTCCACGCTAAGGATCGTAAATAGTGCTCATCATGGCCCCGCTTAGCGATCCTTTGGGCCTTAGAGGCAAGCAACGATTTTTGCCTCGCACCGCGCATCTTCCAATCGCCCCAGTTCTAACTTCGTCTCAAGCACTGGCTGGTGCGAGCCGTCGCGCCCGCGAGCGAAGAACTCAGTGGAGTGGGAGGCCATCTTCGACTTTCTAATCCAGATCCTCCTGGAAGCAGGCAACGATATCCTCTGTCTCGCGGCCCGCAGCGGGTGTCTCATGCTGATCAAAAGGCTCTTTGAGGCAGCCAAGGTAGATCCCGATCTAAAGGCGGCAATCATGGCGGATAACCGGAAGACCAAGTCCGCTGCGAAGGGGCCCCGGAGGTCTCGACTTCCACCAGTCTATCGACCAGGCAGTCTGGGAGGGTCACGGCGACGTGGTCCACTTCCTATGCCAGCAGCATGGCACAGAGCACTAGTTGCGATACATCAATCATGGCGGTCGTACCGTGTTCTACCAGTGGGCGAGGTATCCCGACGCCCAGGTCTTTCGGATCCTCATCCAGAACTGGCCCGAAGGGGTCTACCTAAAGAACGTCGGCAACGACACTCCTTTGGTCGACTTCATCTTCAATTGCAATGAGGACGAGGACGAGGTCATAGAGCACCTGCAAATGCTCATCGTGAGCATGGGCAACGTCGACGCGAGTGGCAAGGATGATGAGGCCTGGCACACGCCGCTCCGCACTGCGGCTCGACAGGCAAAGGCCAAAGTGTGCAGGTTTCCCATCACGGACGGTTCGGCCGACATATATTCCGTACTGGGGGTCGACCAGGTGAGCTCTGCGGGTGATCAAAAAGCCTGGGACGAAGTGAAGATGCCAGAGGAACTCTGTTCCCTGCTTCCGCTAGCGGTGTCAGCGGACTACATACTTGTCCCGACGTGTTTTGAACTGAATTATTGTATATGAACACCGCCGCAGTCTGCGTTGAATTGAAAGATGTAAATACCGACAAGTCTAACTCCACTAGTACAGCTAGCGTAGCAGCAGGCAGGTTCCGTGGCTCCGCTTTCACCGGCATACTGGACAATACTAGCAGGCCACCCCTTACCCTCGACCGCATAATCCATAAGCCGAGCGGTGAATGCGGATTTATATGGGCATGTTTATATACCAACAGATACTACAGATATTCCCCAGGGCACTGCCTACTAATCCAGTTAAAACGATATCGACATACCAGGGAGCGAACTTCCACAGTAAGCCCATGCTGCCAAAGCCCCCATGTGATTCAAGACGTGGTTCAGCAGCTTCAGTGCTTTCCGACACGCGTGATCCTGGACGGTCCACCACAGGCCCGATACTAACTACCGCCTAGTTCGGCTATTCCTGGGTATCACGTTCCGGGAGCGCCATAGGCAAGCACACGCTCAAGCCGTCATGAAAACCAGCTGAACAGACCACAGTCGTTTGCTAGCCTTCACCACAGTGTATAGTTTGCGTTCGAACCGAATGCGGACGCGTAAATGACACATCTCGACCCCCTGCCTCCTGAGCCTAGCCGCCGCGGATGGCCTAGCGAACGACAAACACAACCACTGGCCGCGATGCGATGCGAGACCTAGAAAAGGGTACCCCGACGCAACGGGTCGAAACGAACAGATGTCGGCGACAAGAGCCACCTCGGCTTCGTCCCCGACCGCATCCTCCAAAGCTTTCCCCCAAAACTCGCGCCTTCAGTCACCACAAAGGAAATGGGCTCGTATTCGCATTCCACTCGCAAATACAACGGCTCTCGGACACCAAACCCGACAGTCCTGCTTCCTCCTCCGTCCCCCCTCGCCTCTTCGTCTTCCCGTCGCCAGTCCATCTGCGGCCCCCAACAACTCCGCCACCGCCTTCACCCCCCCCCACCGAAATTCCTCCTGTGGCAGCAACTCCCGCGACTGCGCGAATCCCCCCAGCACCAAGCACTCCAAAAAATAGCGTCCGACTACGAAAAACGGACAGAAAGACGGCCATGGTCCTGTGCTTGGGCGGGGTTGGAGTGGGGGTGTAAGGTGTAGGAAGAAGATGGGGGAGTATGATGTTACGGCTGCGGAGGTGGGCAGGGGGGAAGGAGTGGAAAGATGGATAATATGGGAGTAGGGGCTGTAGATACTTAGCTATATCTATATTGGAGGTGGCTCGGGCTCATTAGCACCTTCTACAAGTGCCATGAGAATCCCATGCATATCCTTCTCCCGAGTTGCAAATTCGGACGGGCTCGGCTTGAATATCCGCTGAGCAAATACCTCACACAGCCTGTCCTCATCAAAGCCATTTATCTCTCGGTCAAAATAGAAAAATGCTGCAACGTCGATTACATAGAACAGGAGGAGTCTGTGTAATGGGAGTAGCCGGGAAATGAGAGGTTTTAGTATTTGGTAAAAATCGCTTGGAGAGTTTGGTGCTTGCAGAAGTGTGTCTACGGGGATTTTGCTGAGAGGTAAGATTGGGTCTTTCAGCTCCGAGAGGTACAATAGGAGCACTGCCGCGGCCTCGTGGATCCCGAAGCCGTGCTCTTCCCAGCGATAATCACTTCCGTAGAAAGGAGGCGTCGAGAATTCTTGCCGAAGTTTGGCGATGGAGTCTGGGTCTACGGGGCGAACAAATATGTCTTTGGCATAGTCACCTGTTTTCATGTTAGCTGCGTTTATTTAGTGTCCCAATGAGTACAAGATGCATATTGTTTCATCTTGGGAAGGAGAATTCTGACCAACCTTCTTCCTTTAGAAAAACTCCGCACATAGCCACAACCAAGGGTATACCTCCGACAAAGTCGCCATTCGCCAAACTGCTAGTCTCCGAGACTCCAGGTTCAATGGATTTGAGAGACAGCGTGCACCTTGCAACTCTGTAGCTTTCTCTTAAGGACGTCCCGAAAACTCCTGCTTCTTCGCACTCGGTACTTTCTGCCGCAAGAGTGCTTCCAGGGAAGGCGTTCGGAAACCGGAGCCATTTGCGACCAAACAGCTTTTTGGATGCTAAACCAGGACTATCGTCACTCTTTCGAGAAGTTGAGCTAACGAAGGTAGAAGTCGTAGCCTTTGTCCTGGATGCCCAGGCGCGGAACCTAGAGTTGAGTGGCTCACGCGGCATATTTGGCTTTGGTTGCTGAGAGCCCGTAGTTAGTTCTAGCGTCTCCTGCACCACGGCGTCTTCTTTAGTGCGCTGGTTGCCAGGCCAAGGATCCGTACTCAAGCCAGTAGCGAGGATAGTACCTCCAGAAGAACAACTCGCTCTGTCTGACCTATCATCAACAGTCGACATTTCATCGACCACCGACTCGGCGTAATTGCTCAGTTGCTCCAGGTAGCGTCTCAACATTGGGTTCTCGCCCATGGGGAGACGAACTTGAATGTCTGTGACGACCTGAAGCAACAGCTCTACCTTGTCCTCGATATCTCCAGTCTGGTTGAGAATGGCGCTGGTATTCTGGTCCACGGAAGTGGTGGTTTGCTGGAGCTCCCGCATAGAGGTCCTGCATCCGGTTAGAGCCATCACATCTGACGGTGTATTTCGGTACCCACAGAGACAGCATATCTAGAGAAATACCCAACGTTGATTTGTGAGCCTCCAACGCAGACCTCAGCCGCGCCATGTCTCCCTTTCCCGTAGTCGCCCATGTCAGCTTGCCTTTGACTTTGGTCTCATTGTATCTCTCAATGCAGCGCTCCAGATCCCGGATGACGTCGGTGCAATGGCAGATGACGCCCGAGATCTGCTCTGCTAGATTGGGGGGTACGTTCAGCCGTCCTACATCGTCGGCAAGAAGTTCAAGCACTGTCTTGAGGGACAGAAGCTCCCGGGCTACGGAGTCCACGTCGCTGCGGGACTCTCTCACGTCTCTGACGAAGGTGCCGAGGACAATGGATACCTTAGTGACAGCGCTGGCAAGACCAACGCACCCTGTGGCGATTGAACTGTCGTGACACTAGATTAGACAGCTGTACATTCCTTCGAACGGGTGCTATTGCTCACAATGGATCCATGGTATCATATACTCCCCTGCATTCTTACTGGAGTAGGTAGGGGTTCAACTGTGCTGTACAAAGTAAACGAGAACGTGGTGAAACAGGTCGACTGAATGCGATGTGAGGCTGTGTGCTATGTTAGTATGTACATAAGTCGCGCGGGGCCTAGACTAGGACGGAACTGACGGGGCCATCCGGCATGACTAATCTTTGCTACACTTTGACCAAACAAGTGAGGCCCCATGCCTAATCAAGTTTCGGATCCTCTTCGAAATTTCTATTAAACAGCCCTAGGAGCCCGTAATATGGGCTTTTCGAAACACTGCACCATTTATAATCTGATAGTGGTAAGGCTGTCAAGTTGGTGCTGCTTGGGGCTACATTTTGATGCATATCATTTGACAATGTTATTCTTGTGTTGTTGCTCTGGCTAATGCTATTGCTCTGGCTAATGCTGTTGCTATCCACCCGGACCCAATTCTGGGAACACTGGGGAGCCGCAATGATAAATACGCCACGAATATCATACCATTCGCTGGAATGACTGAAAAATGCAAAAATAAGACTGACCTGAAAAACGCCGGAATCCGAACCTATTACTCTATGCTGTGTTGAAGCCCGCGTTCCAATCCATGGCGATGTCATTCGATGTACTCATGCTATAGGAGCCATCTACTTAATCAGGCTGGCTCACTTCACCCCAGTCTTCGTCCTCCTCTTAATCAGCACACATTCCGTCCAATCATCCCATGGCCTCCGGGGTTCCTATCAGCTCTGAACTCTCAGCCTTGACATCGGGAGCCGGCTCCTAAACTGGGACGTGGCGGAAAAGATAGCTGACGCTCTCGCCGTTGTGCGTCCGCCTGATGGCCTCCGCGATGGTCGGGGCCACGTCGATGACCTTCAGCTTCGGGCAGGTCTCCGTCTTCACGCCCAGCGGCACCGTGTTCGTGACAACGATCTTGGACAGGCAGGACTTGTTGAGGTTCTCTATGGCGTTGCCACTGAGGATGGCGTGGGTCACGATGGCGACGACCTCGCGCGCGCCGTGATTCTTAACGGTCTCGGCCGCTTTAGCCAGGGTGCCGCATGTATCTGCCATGTCGTCCACGAGGATAGCGATCTTGTCTTCGACGTCACCGACGAGGGTCATGCGGCTGACGACGTTGGGGCGGGGACGCTCCTTGTGGATGAGAGCGAAGCCAAGGTCGAGTCTGTCGGCGATGGATGTTGCCCTGTCGTAGAATGTCCCTTGATTAGCCCGATGTACCCCACTCCCGTAAGATCATTGCATCTATTTTTTTTCCCCACTACTTCTCCCCGATGAGCCCTGTCTTCCTAGTCTGGGCAGACCTACCTCTTCGCTCCACCAGCATCAGGGGAAACAATAACACAATCCTTCACGGCCAGGTTCTCCCGGATCCACATCAGGACGCTCGGTTCGGCGTACAGGTTGTCGACGGGCACCGAGAAGAAGCCCTGAATTTGGCTTGCATGCAGGTCCATGGTGATGACGTGCTGGCATCCGGCGGTCTGAAGCATGTTGGCTATCAGGCGTGCCGAGATCGGTGCACGGGACTTATCCTTCTTGTCCTGTCGTGCGTATGGAAAGTTTGGTATTACGGCCGTGATGCGTCGGGCCGAGGCTGTTCGGCAGGCGTGGATCATGATGAGGAGCTCCATGAGGCCATCGTTGATGTCGCCGGGGGCGGTGGACTGGAGGATGAAGACGTCCTCGTCGCGGACAGACTCGCCCACAGTTACGCTCGTCTCCTGGTTCGAGTACTGGAGGCTCATAGTCTTCGCGATCTCGATACCTAGCCTGTGTTGTGCATGACGTTGTTAGCTATCTTGCTTCGTCCCTCGCCGTTAAGCGGCTCGAATACGGGCAATGCTACAGAATCCTCCTCCCGTCGCCTGAACTTGAGTAGCAAAAGGCCCTAATTTTCATGCCCGTGTTTGCATCTTGCAAAGACAACAATGCTCGCAGCCTTGCCGCGTGCCTCACTCCAGCATGTATAGACCATATCCCACATCATATTGCGTCGTGGGAGTGCATATCCGGCCCGCTCCAGAGACGACCACCCACATACCACCCAACATCAAGCAAGGAGCCGGAGCAGGAGTGTAAAAATGTTCCAAGAGTCAGAGAAGACAAACTTACCTATCCGCCACCAGCCTGGCTAGCATTGGATGGCTATTGCCAGTTAATAGTTTTATTTCGTTCGCCATGTCGCCCATCGATTCGGTAGTATATGTGGGAGAACGGGCGTGGCCTGTTCTCCTCTGGCTTGGGGGGGAAAAAAGGAAAAAAGGAGGAAAAGGGAACACTGCAGCAAGTCGGAGCACAGTGCTAAAACCCCGTCTCTCCTTCCCAGTCAGCAGAAGGATCAGCCGATCTCGTTCGGTGAACCTGGCAAGCGAAGGTGATTCGCTGAGCACGAAAAGAAGCTTGCTGCTTGCGCTTGCTGCTGCTTCAATTGCTTGCGGCTCCTGCTGTGTTCGTTCGCCGGGTTGCCCAAAATGTATACCGCGGGGTTGCGAAAGTCGAAAGCTAAGTGGTTGGCCGAGGGGTTTTTGTTCGCTTGCGCTTGCTCGGAGGGATCTAGGTTGGAAGTTGGTGAACGCGACACGCAGTCAATCTTGATCAAGGGCTGACAAGTTGCAGAAGTGTCATTTAGTAGAGAGCCTCACGAACAGCAGCAGACTTGAAAATTCACACAAAAATATATGTAGAGAATCCGGGAAGAAGGAATACCGGGGGAATCTTGAAGATATGGATCATGAAGAAGTGAAAAAAAAGAATAGTGGGGCTCGACCCAGCGCCAAAGCCGGAAGCAGGGTGAGATAACCAACAATCTGCCTGACACCTGCCCACGAAAGACCCATCAAGAAAACTTTCGCCCAGTTGCAATTTATCCATGAAACTATGACATTGTCCACATGTTGTTGGCACAACCTGCGTGCCTGTACCCCGTACCAATTCTGGAGTGTGGCTTGCCCACCCCCCTGGCTCAAGCTTTTTTGCCTTCCGTTCCACCAGAAGCGGGATGCACATGTGTGAAATGCTGGGCCCTTCCTAGAAGAATCCTTGCATTCCGTACATCATGGGATTATCACCCAAAAACCTTGCTTTCATCACCAAGCTCCTCGATCCACATCGGCAAATCAGATATCATATCACATTTGCAAACGTATAGAGTAGATGTAGATCATGTCTTATTGCCGTCCAGCAACGACGGACGGAAAGAGCTTCGTCCAACCTATAATGATTTCACTTCAAACCTCCACCTGCTGGCGATATCGAGATTGGGGCAGGTAAAATTCTCACACCCTCCACTTCAAAGTCACCTATATCCCCCCCACTGTCCCAGAAACGTTGTGACATCTTGCGAAACGGAATTCTTCTCTTCGGTTGTTCAAATTCGGCTCGCGTCTTCAGATGGGGCCAACTAGAAGTGGTTGACAGACACATCACCACAGTCCACGGATAGAGGGAGGGTCGAATCATGATGAAGACATGGCATCAATGCCCAAGCCCATGGGCGCCGTGCTTTACTAGGCTCACGAAAACAGAAACCCTGCCTGGGAAAACACCCAGTTCTTGGAATACCCGTAACGATTCATGATACCGGAAACGAAACCCATTAACCACGCCTAACCTATGCCAAAGTACCAAAACTCCATTTCTTCAAGCATCCTTGTGCATGGAAGAAGCACGCCTCTTGCGGAGGTCAGCCTTGTGGGACTTGGCCTCGGCAATGCGCTTAGAAAGGATAGCCGAGTACTCGGTCTGTAGGGCCAAATATGATCAGCAAGTGCTCTTGTAGGTGGAGTGTGGGTTGGAACCCGCAAAACTTACAGCCTCATCCTTGACCTTCTCGGATTGGCGGCGTTTGAGAGCCAGACGGTGCCTCTTGTGCTGGAGACGCTGGGGAGTTACGAGCCTCTGGATCTTGGGAGCCTTAGTGTAAGGCTTCTTTCCCTCACCTTTGGGCTGAATCTCACGGCGAATGACATACTTGCGAACCTATAGCACGGAAGCAAGCGGGCAAGGGTTAGCGATACTTATCTTAGGAGGGATGTTTCATCCTCTCGCTCACACTCTGCCCCAGCTTCTCTACTAGTCTGGGATCGCGCAATGTGACAAGTGGCCTCGACAGCCCCAGAACAGCTTCCGTCTTGCCCCCAAGACGTCTTGGAGAAAGTTGACAGGTTGACTTCAACCTTTCATTCTGGTTCAGTGGCCGCTTGTCCCATCGCTCCATCCCTTCCCGGCAGGACACACGGTTGGCAGGCGATGACGAGAGGTGTTTCAGGAAGCCGGGAAACACAACATACATCGTCATCCTTGGTGAGACTGAAGAACTTCCGGATCTTCGTGGCGCGCTTGGGGCCGAGACGCTTCGGGTGGACGACGTCGGTGATGCCGGGGATCTCGCCCTCGCCCTTCTTGACGATGGAGAGAGCAAGGACGGCGAGATCAGCTCCGACGATGCAGCCACGGACGGACTTGCGGCGCCTCTCTCCAGTGCGACGGGCGCGGTAGCAAGAGTGGCCATCGGAGAGCAGGAGGCGGACACGGTTAGGAGCCAGGACACCCTGCTTCATAGGAAAACCTTGCTTGTCGTTTCCTCCAGTAATGCGGACAATGTATCCAGCCCACTCATCACCAAGGGAATCGGCGGGAACCTCAGCGCCCATCTGTTGATAGGAATCATTTTGTCAGCTTCATGTAGGTCGGTAGTGTTGCTGCGAGGTTGGAGTCGGTCGGGGACAAATGACAGTGTCATCCACCCAGTTAGCTTCCTTCCATTTCGAGTTCGAGTCTCGGTCGTTGGGGATCTCGAAATGGTCGGTGCTGGTATTTTTCTGACGACGACGGGGAGTATCGACTTACCCTCTTCTCCAAGAAGATGCGAAGGCGGCGCTCATCTTCAACCTCGATAAGCTTCTGGCTGCCATTGGCAGGGAAAGAAATGTTCAACTTCATCTTTGGCGGGTTGTCGGCTGTTGGCGATGAAGAGTGTGGTTGCTTGTTGTTGGTCGTGGAGGGAAAAAGTTCTACACGCAGGGAAATGGGAGCCGCTGGCAGGGTGCAGCGGGCGGCGAAGGAGCTTTGCGGAAATGTGCCCTTGAAAATTAAGCGAGCGAGAATGTGTGTGGGCTTGGCAGAATTAGCCAATGACAGATAGTTTTGATTTTACCCTAAAAGCTTCATCGATAAAGCTTTCCCAGTGCGGACCCACGTAAGGTGCTGCCTCTACGCACGTGACAGCGTGAATCGCTCTAGAGTGTCCGTGAGCAGCGCGCGTCTAGAAGGCTTCCTTTCGACACCGAGATTCGTTCCTAGTGTCCGATGAAATTTCGCCTCTCCATAATGTCTTCCATAAAGCTTTACCCACCACAAAAGCCCAAACCTTCAGATCCAAACTTTTTCTCATTAAACCCTCTACCCCAAGTCCTACAGACGCCGACGGGTTTGGCCATTCTCGAGCTACAGGGAACCATTAACCTCCCCCATGTCGAAACTAGAGAGGACGGCACGGTCAAGGATGGACAAGAAGCACAAATAGGGCGTCTAGTCTTCCCGGACTACAATCCAGATTTTGAGGATCCTCAGAGCACGGCATGGATGAAAAAAGTGTATCTGTTCGTGGGACAGCATCAAAGGTTGCAGGGCGAGGCAAAGAAGCTGCCGAAGGCTATTGCGGTTATTAAAAGGAGAGACATGGGGTCAGCAAAGAATGGTGATGTTGGTATGATGAGGGATGACGATGAGTTTCCTGAGGAATTGGAGGTTGTAGATATTGTCAAGTATAAATTGGTGTTTTCACAGAGGCCAGAACCTGTTGGCACTTGAAGCTTTTTATTATGAGCCGCCAGTTGGTGCGCAAAGCAGATGTTTTATTGGACCAAGGCAAACCTCACGTGGCCCTCCAATTTTCTAGCTACGACACAAGCACCTCACCAGGCCTCGTCCGTCCTAGCCCGTCCTTGCCGTAATAATCCATGGGATACACACCCTCGCCCCAGTGGTCCCTCTCGCCCAGCGCAACCAGTGCTTCATATGGCGTCAAAAGTGGCCTCGGGAAGGCATACCCCCAATCTATACTGAGCCGCGGACAAGCGACCTGAACCCAGCACTCTACATCTTTCATCATGGCTAGCTTTCTAGGGAATATTTCACTAAGCAGCAAGTTGACGAAAAGAACTCCTTTCTCGTTTAACTTCTTCTCGATCAACGACATCGTGTGGGGGTTCCCCTGCCTCCCAAGGCTTCCTAGTATTATACCCCACTTCTTAGCCTTCCTCGCTGTGCGGATGGCGTCGTGCCGGATATCTCGCATCTCGTCGTGTCCGTACGTCTCGTGTGTGAGCTTGCGGGAGTAAGGGTCGTAGCGGTAAGCCGAGATGGAAGGGTTGTGGATCATGATGCTCTCGAGGTGGAACCTGCCATCCCCAAGGTAGAGAATCAGGTCCACCTCGGCGTCTTCTGGGAGCTTCGGGCTAGTGCATCCCAGGATTTCGCCCTTAGAGAGGGGAGCGATCTGCGGTACAAGGACGGAGAATCCGGCTCGCTCCAGCGCGGGCTTGATGCCGTGGATGGTGGCGTTGAATTGGATGGTCCCCACTAGGGCAACAGTCTTGGGCGTAGCAAAATTCCTCTCGAGAGAGGCAAGAAGGTGGGAGGTGTCGATGGAAATGTCGACGAAGACGTACAGGGTCTTGATGCTGGTCACGTCGACAGGAACAAGACAGGAATGTGCGTAGTGGATGAGTAGGTCACAGCCCAGCGCTCTGGCAGTGTAGTCGTCAATACAACAGGCGCCGTACGTGACGTCTCCCATGATGAGTGTCTCCGTGCCGGGACAGAACTGGGCTATTATGTCTGCAATCGTAGTAGCAAACAAGAGCAAACCTTCGGGCATCTGGAGGGCGACTTTCTTGGCCCCCAGAGTTCGTATGCGATGGATGGTCTTTGGTATTTCAAATGAGTAGTTCGCCGGCAAGAGGGCGATGGCATCCTTTAGCTCCGGATCATTCAGAATCTCGGGCGGTACCTGGTTCAACAATCTCGGGGCCCGACGTGGTCTTGCAACTAGAGACGGTGTAAGTATATGGCCCAGGCGCATGTGTGTGATAGTCATGACTGTACCTTGTATTGCCCCACTGTCTTCAATCGAACTCGCAGCTTGCCCAGATGCTCCTGTCGCAGCAGCAGCAGCAGCAGCAGCAGCAGTTCTCCTACCTACAAATCTCTTCTTTGGGTGCTTTTGCACCGGTTTTGGCCTGGCCTCTGCTTCTCGTTCCTCCAGCTCCGCGGCGAGACCGATATCTGTCTCCAATCTGTCGTACTCCATGGTGAAGGTGCATGAATTTCAGATGTATATGCCAGGTTTTTCCAGAGTTGGATTTTGGTACATGAGTTCGCTCAGTGGGATATGTTGATTGCGAGATCCTACAGCGTCCCGGGCGAAATCCCTGAGCGTGGCTCCGAATTTGGAGATAGCGGGTGGGGCGGGGGAGCCTTTGGGCAATATTCTACTAACGGGACTCCACTGTAATCCTGGTCACCAACCTATGGCTGATAACCAGGCATTCTTGGGGATTTTAGCAAGCAATTACTAGGTACCAATCATTCGTATTAATTATCGAATGCAAATGTTAGCACACACTGTTGTTGTCCGGCGAAGTTTGAAAGAATGCCGGTCTCCAAAAATAGGAAAGAGCTTCGCCACAGCTGCCACGGAGAATATAGTCATGTAATGGTGAAATGTATTTATTTAATATCATAGTTGAGATATTGATAGAATAGAGCTTTTCCATCAAGGAAAGTTCGTTGACATCAGATGCTTTAGCTGCGTGAGGTGATACTTGCTTCGTATCATGATGAAGAGGGAGCACTTGGCACGTTGGATAAATTTCTTGCGCGAATGTATGAAGGGTTATTGATCCTGTTTATTTGCCTGTTAGTCTTGAAGCCCGATGGTTCGTTATGTTCGAGCCCAAGCTATAAATATATATATATAACTATATATGGGTATGATTCCCGAGCATAAATCTGCTAGCATGCTGGCAGTGGGATGCTGATATGGAAAATACGAAAAGTGTTGAATGGTAACAAAACAAAACAAATAAAAGGACATAAAAGGCCAGCTTCCTTATCGTCGAACAACAGCAAAAGGGAAAACGCCGCCCAGCCCGGTCATGTGCTATCAACCGCGAAAGAGAGGTGTCATAGATCTCGCAATAGATCAGTCAATCAGAAAATACAACAATTCGACGCGAAGAAAGTCTCACGTGAGGAACATGATGAAAAAAAAAACCTCCGAGTACTGGATGGATCGCGATGGATCTCACGGATGAAATATATAAAACTATTAAAAAAAAGCTTCGAAGAGAGAGAGAAATGCGCTAGCAACACAAGAAACCAAGCCACCCGACAATGAAAACGAAAAGGCCAACCGATTACTAGATTCGGCGTGTACAATCTTTAAAGTCCAGACGACGAAAGTGAGGGAATTCGGGTAACAAAAATACATGTGAGAATGGGGAAGAAGAGGGAAATACCGGAGGAAACCCCGTAGCAGCCGAGCCAAAAAAGAAGACGTAGCCCTCTAGCCCAAGGAAGCCAAAAGCGCGACTCAGAATGTACAAACCCAAAAGACTGCAGGTTCTCGACTTCGCAGGTATTTCCCCACCCTGCCATGGTTTATCATATCATCCATCGTATTCCCCGGTCCCACGCCGGCTGTGTACATGCATGCAAAATGTCTAATGCATCCATGGCAGTATGCTTATAATCCGGCCTCCATGTTGCAGTGGAACTACTGTGGTGGTTGCAATCATCGCAGTCGTAGTGTGTATGTACCAGAGGACGCTTCGTGATGTATAGTGAGCGGTGGGCAGGCAAGTCGCATGGACGTATCTACATCTCTAGTTTGCCTCTCGTGCCTTTCTCCACCAGTGAATGTCTAGGGGTGGTAATGCCGCTTCGCTTAAGCTTCACGGGCCTGCTCTCCCTGAAGCCGAGTCGGTTGCTGCTGCTGAGATTTCTCCGCTTCCTCCCACTCAACGGTCTGGGCCACACTCTCCCACCATGCCCCATGAGCCTCCCTGTCGACCAACCCGACTCGCGAGAGCTCATCCACCATCTCCCTGATCCTCTCCACAAACTCAGGCAGCCCAATGGTAGCCAGCTTCTCTCCGGCATCTTTAGTCGCCTTTACCTTCTCACTTGCGCTCGTAACTGCAAGCCTCGAAAGGACGTGTGTCCTGAGCCTCGCGAGTAGTATCCTTAGGGGACCTTGGGTTGGCTCCAACGGAGAGTTTCTAGGCTCACCTCCCGCAGAATGGGCCCACTGACGGAGCGACAGCATTTCCTTGATCACTTTCTGCGCCGCCGAGCGGAGCTGGGCCTTTGTCTGCTGCGGAATAAGGCGACCCGACTCGAGGGAAGCCAGCACCCCGTCGACGATGATGTCCGTGTTTTCCTGGGCGGGGTTCGACGCATGGAGAGAGCACTCCTCGCCTTCGACTCCAAACCCGAAGACATCAAGTGGATCATTCGCCTCCAAGACCGTTAGGATCCTCTGCGCCTCCGTCTTCCACGGCCTACGTGTGTCACGCTTCAGACTCGACTTGCACTGCAGCAGAAGAGTTCCCGCGGTGATGATGTGTGCCGTCTGTCTTCCAAGCCTGATCGCACGCTTGTGATCGAGCCTCAGCATCTCCGGCATTCCTTCATCTGTTGTAGGGGACAATGCAGTGAATACGTCCACAAGCATCTGCGAGTATATCCTCTCGGGGGAGGGGCGCAAACGTGGGTGGCTAACGCCTTCGGGGCCCCTTCTGTTTACTTCTGCGTACACCTTGGCCCTTGCCGAGCGCCAGAAACTGGTCGCCACACTCAGTTCGTGTGTGTTGTTCTGCATTGCGTTGGTGAAGAGTTTGGTTTCATAGGCTGAAGCTTGCTCCAGAAGCTTGGGCGCCGATAGGCGGAGGAGATAGTTGGCGTAGTCGCTTAGCATCACGTCAATGAAGCCGATGAGCGCCTCGAGACGGTCGACCACGTGGCCTTGCGAAAGCTTACTATCCACAAGGTCCTTTACCTCTGCGTCGCGAATGGGGGCGCAGAGCTTTGGTAGGAGGGAAGACATGGCGGCGAAAAAGCGTTCGTAGGAGAAGGATCCCGTGATGAACTGCCTCTGAGCTACTTCCACGTCCAGTATTTCCCCAATAAGATTGTGCATACTATGTCCAGGTTTTACGAGACGCTGCAGCTTGGTCTTGATGTGCTGGGACATGAGAATTAGGAATCTAAATTGTGCCTCGCGGTTCTCGTTGTCGATGTTTGCACGCATTTCTCGGAATAGCGGGACCAGGAAGCGCGACGCTTGTTCCCGGTAATCCTGCGCATCGATACGGTACTCCTTGTTGATGGCAAGTTCATGCATGAGGATGCGATTGTCGGGGATGATCCCTTGGAACCCATGAGGATGAACATGATATTGTGTGTGGCTGTGGGAGTGTGAGTGAGCGTGTTCTGGAGCAGACGGCGAGGCACCTTGGCTGGGGGTAGCCGGCGGCGTTTGCAAATGGCTGCTGTCGTTGGAAGCGGATGCTTCAGCCTTCTCTGAACTTATCATGGCATCCGATGCATCTTCCTCGGCTTGCTCAGTCATGCGTGGTCTGGTGTCGCCCCTGGGTTTCTTGGCATTTCTCTCCCTGCGTGCTTGTTCGAGAGCATCCTTGATCATCTGCTTGCCCTTCTCCCGGCCCGCAAGCTTCTTGATGCGCACCATAAGCATGAGCTGGTTCTCTTTAATGCTCTCGCGATACGACGCAGTGACAGAATCGTCGGGGCTGTTTTTGACCGTGTGCCAGATGGCGTCCAACTCGATGAATTGGAGTATCATGACCTCGATCATTGCCGATGAGTCTCTCGCTTTCCACGCGATGAAAGCGTTGTGAAAAGTGGCATATGCCTCAGGTATGATTCCCATTAATGCAGGTGGAGGCGTGTAATTGTTGAAGGCTGTCAGGCGCGAAAGAGTATTCTCAAAGCCGACGAGCAAGTCGCGTGCCTTGGTAACGAGGTCCTGCTCTTGCTCTGATTGATCCTGCTGGCTGCTCAGCACTTCGCTTGAATGGCCTAGAATGAGGAACGCGCTGAGAAAGGTTCGGACGGCTGCTATCTCCTTGACCGATCCCCTATCTCCTTCGTCGAGGCCACAGATCCACAGGCATTTGGCTGTCGCGGTGACTACCTCTTCTTTTGCCAAGAGGTCGACCACCTCATCGAAAGATGTTTCGCTAACGCTATCGATGGAGAGACCAAGTTCGGAAAATTCGCGGAGGGCTCTCCTCCTACAGCTGGCTCTCCACCAGTCTTGCACTCTCACTGCTGCTGCATTGCTCGTTGGAGGCTTCTTGACCATGACAACGTCGCTCTCAGGTTCCGAGTCCTGCTCCTTGACCTGGGGCATCACCTCCACGTTTTTGCGGGAGATGTTGCTCTGCGACCGTCCCCTGCGAGCGGCATTGTTCTTGCGCAGTTCTTCCCTGCGTCGATCTGCCTCTGCCATACGCTCCTGCATCTGGAGGCGCAGCCTTTCCGTCTCCTGTTCCCTCTTTTCTTTCATAGTTTCGGCTACAGCCTTTGCGCGTCGCACATCAGCGGCACACGCAGCCACAATTTCATCGAGGTTCTTCTGGCGGGCCAGCCTGGCAGCAAGAGCCTTTTCTTCGCAATTGAGGGCGGCATTCCGGGGCGCAGCTTTAGCCAGAGCGGCACGGAGGCGGACCTTTTCCGCGTGGGCGGCGCGGTCGGCAAGGCGAGCCTTGCGGTCTTCGTAAAAGATTGCGCGGCGTAAGTGCCAGGCAACATGCTTGCTCTGGGGACCATCTTGGCCACGGGCGTCCCCACTGCGGGAGGATCTAGAGTGTGCGGAGGAGATGGAATTTCGGCGCGACGAGGCGGATGAGCCCTTCCGGCGAGCGGTAGACGGACGGTAGAAGCGAGCGGCGATATGTGGGGGAGGGGTAAAGATGCGTCCGTTGTTTTCATCGTCTGTGTTTTCATCTAGCGCGTCGATATCGATGGTTAGGTCTGGAGATTGGCAAGAGTCGCGCGGGGAGGTGGGCGTCGCGGGGCCCCTTGAATCATCCAGTACTCTCGATGGTTCCGTCATGTTGGTAGACGTAGGGTCCATTGTCGGCAACAGCTTGTCGGGGACTTGCAGAGACCGGTGTGTCTTTGTTCTTGGGGGTCGTCGGGGTCGTCTTGCGGGAACAATGAATGTTTAGGGAAGTAGAGACCCGAGTGTCGAATTGCAGTTGGTAAGGTCTTCAGGACGCCGTCGCATGGAGGGGTATTTTGAAAGGTCGATTTCTTATCTGGACCAGGCAGTGTATTGCAGAGCGAGTCGGGATGGGAAGGGCAATTGAGGCAAATTATTGTTGTTGGCGCCCAAGTGTGTAACTGCGAGACAGGTTTGTGGCTGCCTAAGGAGTTCGAGAGGGTAGGATCATCTCGTGTCTTATATAGCATGTGGTGGTGGTGGGTGCGTTTGGCATGTATCGTATCAAACCCCCGAGTGGCGCAGTCAATCTAGCACATCAGATGGTGGATGGTTGGGTACTGCTTCTGTTGCTCCTATTCCTGCCCCCCTCCTGCACCGGATGAGGCACTCGACGAAGAGATTGTTTGTTTATGGCAGGCAGTGGTAGTGGATCTCTCCGACCGGGATAACTTGTGTTTGGTCGGCTCTCCGGCTTGCCCGCTGGGATGGGCTTGACGGGGGGATGTTGAACTTACACCCTACGATGAGGGGAAATTGGCGGCGACAACAAATGCGCACATGTGCGACCAAGCTGTCGGTTTTAGCTCTTGCTGTTGCGATACGCGGAGTTTTTTCCCTTGGTCCCGTGCCAAGCCAAATACCTACTGGTGAATGCTCCGTAAGTAGGTATCTCCTGTTGCTCTGTGGATAAAGACTCTTCTTTAAGACATGTTTTTCATTGTGTAGAAATGGTGGTGTATGTGTTAAACGAGCGGGTTGTTTATGAGTAGGTATCTTGATGATGACGGCGATGTTTATGGAGGGGGTAAATGGCGACCTGTTCTTGTTTGACACCTCGTGCGTGCACGATAAACGATGAAGAAGGTGCAAGTCTAGGTGCAACAAATGGTAGCTGCCAATGGATCGTGGAAGATATTGGTGGAATCCTACGGTTGGGTCTTGTTTGGAGCACGTAAGCCGGTTTCCATGGTGCATGGCCCTTCCCTCTTTGGGACTAGTGTCTAACGCATTTGCTTCATCATGATGCTATGAATAAAGACGACTCCAACGACGTTGAATGAGACTAATATTCATAGGTGGTTTGTTTATAAACATGTCTACCTATCTGTCTCATGGCCGGCAATGAAGAATCCCTTTTCGGGTATCAAGCTTCGCCTAAGTGTATGACTTCTACCCACAATGTCAACTATGGTGGATGTTAATTAACCCCTATATCTCACGATGACGAGACTGCGTACAGTGGATCATACGGATGCATGATGTGCTGCTTTTCGGTTGTATCGCTCAACCAATCTCATCAGGCTGGTGGGGTGGTTGGGGCTCTGCACAAGTGTACACTTGAATGTCCACTTACAAGGTTTTGGAGAGGCGCCGTTTCATCCGTCTTGGAATCTGCTTGTAAAAGGCCCGAGCCACATTAAACGCCACAAGAGACTACTATGTAGGAGGCGACTCCTTCATTAGATCCGCCTTGCCTTGAAACTTAACGGACGCGCGGGACGTGGCGAGGCAGATCTTGGATCCATGGGCAATCGATTCCCCCAGATTACAATCCTCTGTACAAAGAACTACCAAATATTTAATTTCCGCAGGCGCCAAGATAATGAATCCAAAATGGAGACTGGAGCGCAGCAGGAAAGGGCTGCAGCGTGTTCAAAGTTTCTTGGCAACGCACAACAGCGGCAAGACAGACCCCGGGGTGGCGTTTAGCAGCTGGAGAGACTAGAGCCACGGGGTATTCATAGTGTCGAACTGGAGCCTAGAAGGCAACGGGGTTGAAGTTCCCAAATATATCGCAGAGTTCTCAAAGAGTGGATTGCTGCCGGTGGCACCAAGGCGACGTTATTCGCAAGATGAATGCAGGCCGGACAGATTCGAAACTACAATGGAGCGGGGGGCATACAAAACTATGATCGGTTACCATGCAAGCCGCCATGCATACACAATCACCGGCACATGTGGCCCATCCCAGTGCCGGGTCGCCGGATTTCTTGGACATCAGCCGCCTGGGCATCTGCGCCAAGACTCTTGAGGGACAGATCCAGTACCCCACGAGTGTTCAAGTCGTTTCGAGCTTGAGGTCCTGAGGGCCGTCGAATACGCAGCCACATAGTTCGCTGGAGCACCGTTTTGTGTTCGGAAGTGGCGCCACTTGAACTCGAGCCCAAGAGCATATGCTCCATGTAGAGGAGGTATGTATCCATCAGTTGCTGCGCTGCCTGATGCTCTTGAACAACTAACTGCTCCTCCCGGATGCAGTGCTTACTGGTACAGATTTGGGCATACGCACAATATGCCATCGTGTGTACAACACGTACCACAGCGTCTCATTGTTGCCATTAGTGTGTCAGGCTAACCAGCCTGTGCCGGCATGGCAGCAGTAAATCGAGCTTGGTATACTCAAGCGCCAACCTGTGGTATGACCGGCCAGAGAAGCTTATGATGGTGTGAAGATGTAGGCTGACCAATAGGCTCTTTGAGCTGCAAGAGTATGAGGGTGCTTGTAGCAAATTATGCGAGCTGAAAATCCTCTGGATGGGGAGGGCCAGATGTTTGGAGACATCATCCTGTATCGAAGCAGATAAAGGCCCTCCAGTGGTCATACCCAGCCCGTGACGGCGAAGGATAAGACCTACATAGACCTGTTAATTATTTCTCTCCGCTACTGGCGCCTTTGCTTCTGGGTTATGGCCAATCGCCCGAAAGCCCCGATGTAGTTGTTTCGAGGTTACAAATCTATAGGCGAACAGGCACCAGTACAACAGAGCGCCGGCAAGTTGCGCAGCCGGGAGTGTATCAGGAACGAACAGTCCTTTTTCGGCGGTGGATTTCACAGTACGTAGTGCAACAATTTTACCGGGGACCTAGCCATTTCGGGTGCCTATACACGGAAAGAGTATAATAAGGAAACTTGATTCTGTATCTGGTGCTAATGATGGTTAGCTCTGGCAAGCCCTGCTACCGCATGAACGTCGATGAGCTTCGGATGGTAGCGGTGAATAGCCACGACAAGTGCTAGCTAACCCCTCCCCAATTGGCGACAATGTATTGTATAACGACGGCAGCGGGGATGGGTCCCGAAACTAGGAACTGCAAAGTCAAGATAGGATGATTATCTCCTATTTCAGGGTCCGCGAAATAGACGGGTCCAGATCATTGCAGGAAAGAAGAAGTGTTCAGCCATTCAATCTGTCTAGCGAATGGACATCAATCAAGACAGTAACTTAGTGTGTGAGCGAGCAGGTTAGAGGTTGGAACAGGATGTTCCGAGCAAGCAATGTTCAACCATCGGAGGGTATTGTGTAGGAATCACTGTATAAGTAAGAGAGTGGCACCGGTAGGACAGGATGGCAAAAGTCGGTGACGGTGACCTCTGGAGTGGAGGACAAGCTATGGGTGCCAGAGGTACTCGATACGTCGATGTGTTATTAGAGTCCGCGTGTGGTTTGCCAATACCTACCAGCGGTGTGGCGAGCAGACCCCACCGCGCCGCCTCTAATAAAAGTGGGGGTTCTGGGCCTGTGGCTACTGGCAACGATGGCGGAGTTGTCTCATAAGCGCCATGACGTATGCATGATTACCGTGTAGCCCCATGCTCTCGCCCCAAATGGTAGAGACTCCTTGACCACACATTTCGCCCGGCCCATGACGACATAAACACACCACGATCCAGATACGCCGCTCCCGTGTAAAAATCATATCGATCTAGACTTCCACGGGCCCTCACAAGCTAACCAGAACACAGAGTGGGTGCATCTGTACTAAATTTACATTACAAATCTTTGTAAGTCCTGCCCCCAATCTACCATGGTTTCCGGTGAGACCTGCAGAAATATACCCCCAGCGCACCCACACAACACGAGTCGCGATCAAGAAATTGTAACCAGACATAGAGCATCAGGTTGGCTCTGTGCGCCGGGTCTGAGATTGATGGATTGATTACTGAGGCGTCAGTAATGGTGGACATCTGTCAGAGACAAAAACACAGCGAGTTCAAGAAGCGCGAAAACTTTAGCGTTGCACGCGATAATTGATCGCAAATCTAGACCACTTCCCCAACCATGCCTTCTGTTTCCGAAGGCCCTAATTTGTACCTACATGAAGCGCACTGCATACGGGCAATTATTCGAAAGTGTCGTCAAAAGAGCGGTGGACCATTGTCCAGTCTAGCCAGCATACATACATACACAGGTCCTCTAGGTACATATGTAGCGGTTTGTAGGCCTGGGTCGGTGAATAAGCACCTGTAGTGTACGCATTGTGCAACCTCTCTTGTCCTTCCACGACTCCTGAAGACAAATATCGTATGATTCTGGAAATAAAATCACGGAGACCGCGAATGACCCCATCGTGAGCTCTATACCAGCCAGGGGCAAATCTGTTTTGAAGAGAAAAGGAAATATATATTGATGTCCTGGTAGACCATCGCCCTGGCGGATGATTTCTGGGTCAGGCTGTTCGCAATAGTAGAGGCTACAATGCCACTCGAGCTACCGAATCGAGCTGGAAAGACCAATCCAGCCAGTATGTTTTGCAGATATGCTCGAAGGTTTCCCAGACTCGGGCTGAGTTACGCCAGGGGACACAATGATGTCAGGGAACATCGCTTATCAAGCTTACATACAAATAGGTACAGACTTATATGTAAACCAACTGAATCAAGATGGCAGCCAGGAAGTCCGGGACCAACGGGCAAGACCTCGAAGGACTGGCTGGGTTTGGCTTACGACGAGAGTTCGACAGCATGACCGCCACCCATTATTGAGCCCGACAATTGTCCCGGTTATATGGGGAGTGAGTTCAACTCGGCGCCACCCGTTCATCGCTGGTCTCGGACAAGCTAAAAAGTCCAACTGACGGACTGGCGAGAGATTTGGGGAATGCTGCTCTAGGCGACCAAAACTACGTATGTGGGTGGGGGGAAAGCCATAAATACATGGTGTCGAATTCCATGTGGTAGTGACGACATCACATCGCGCGGTGTGTACTTTGTAGCGTCAACAGAAAAGAAAGGCCAAATGGATGGATGCATCCATTTACATCCCATCGCCTTCCGGAAATATACACGGAACCAACTTGGACCTGACTGTAGAACACATCGTGACCGTATGGCACCACCTGTGTCGTTTTGCATGTCCTCGGGGATAGGTGCCAGTATATCGGGTGGTGGTTGTTCGAAAAATTAATAAAAGGAGGGGAAAGAGGATACAGTCGCCATGATGTTGCCGGTTGGGAAAAAAAATGAAGGTGCCCTGCCCTATGACGTTTTTGGGCGCCACCCATGCCATTCTCACAGCCGCCTGCATCGCTTGTACTCCGGTCGTACCTGCCCAGAACGTGCTACCGCTAGAAGGTACAGGGGAATTTTGTTCGGGTGATAATCCCATGCAGGCACAGGAGACCAGCTGGTTCTTTCCTAGCAATGTTTATGAAAATTTATGTGATTGTTGACAGCTCTCTAGCAATTGTTCAACTACCAAAAATTCAGAACGCGGTTCGTCTTCCCGAAGACGCATACATTAAAGCTTTCTTACTCGGTTTGTCGCCATTCCCTGTTCTCGCCAACCTCCAAACCGGCCGTCGCTCCCTTGGCCATATTCTTTCTCCGAACTACCCCTTGTCCCCGAGCCTCACCGGCCGATGCCGATAGGTGTCAGTCGCCCCGCTACGAGCAGAAAAGGGTTGAAAACTAGTTGGAAGACCGAATCGGAGCCAGCTGCTCTTGAAAGAGAGGAAGAGTATTAGATTACCAAGTTGTACTGTTAAGACCGTGCAGCGGTTACAAAAGGATTTTGCCTCCCGAGTGGCAGGTCACTTTCTTTTCTTGTATGCCAAGACTCTTGGCATCACAAGCCTTTCAGCCCTTTCTGTGACAAGACCCTGATCAACTCGCGTCAGACTGGTACCGACAAGGTACTCCTCCGCAATCTCCCACTTCTGCTCCCCATCCCCACCATCGTCCACCGCGCATGAGTGGGCTCCTGTTCCCCGTCCACTCCCCCCCTTTACTTGCCGCTGAAACTACCTGCTCCTCCTCCTTTCCCTGGTTGCTACTACGGTTCTAAAGTGTGCTTTTACTCGTTTGTGTGCTCATCACTCTTTTGTCTGTCACATTCTTCCTTTTCATGTTCTTTTCCCCCGTTGAAGCCTGGGCCTTTCTTTCATCTTCAACTCGGTTTCGGCCTCGAACCCCACGCACGTACACGGCAAATCGTACAGCAAATCGTGAACACACATCACATATAGTTCGGATCCCGATGGCTTAAAGGTCGTTTTGTGAACGGCGGAAATAATATTCCCCTCCCCTTCGACATATATTGACGCTTTCCAGGCTCCCAGGCCAAACAGGTTTTTGTGCTTTAGGTTTGACAGCCTCCTCGCATCTCACCGAGGACGGACTGCTGCAGCATCAGGAGGAAGATCTTTGTGGGATGTCTTCTCTTGCCGATCCATCTTGTCATTGAGGTTCCCAAAGTTTCTGGTGCCATTCAGCAGGACCAGTAGTCGATCAGCGCCCGTTTAGCTAGAGCACGCCATTAAAAATCCGACCATAGACCTCTAGAAGAGCCGGCTGCTTTGCCACCTACACAATAGTTCATCATTATTCTACTTCCTTTTAAAACCTTCTGTCCCCCCTCCGCCCTCCCACCCCGCTCAGCCTCACCCGCCTAGACTTAGCCACCAGAGGGGCCTTCATCAACTAGTCAACTCTTAAACTGCCTCGACCCCTTTCGTAATTCGGCCCATTGCTGCTTCTGGCTACAAGCCGACACACTACTGTTATACGGCCACTACGTCACCATCGCGTCCCTCGTTTACATTCCGCCTCCTCCCGCCCCCCGTCGACTCAGCACAAGGGAACTCACGTCTCTTGTTATTAGTGAAGGGAGGAAGGGAATTCCTTTTCCTTCCAAGCCCATTAAAACCACCAAGGACAAGAAATAGAAGGCAGGGAAAAGGGGACATACTCCTCTGGGGATTTCCTTTGCTTGTTGAATCAAGACCCAAAAATAGGGCAAAACGACGAAGATTTTTACATAAACATAAACATTTAGCCATGCTAAATAAATGACAAGAACCCCCCAAACTTCCGGCACGTACCAGCACCAGCACCACTCTCTCCGCTCCGAGCCCTCGGAAATTACGATGCCTGCCGACTCGAGAACTTTGGACCGCGCGCTACACTACACGATGAACATGAAAACTGCCAGACCACAGCCGGTGTCTAGCCACTCCTTTTCGCATGTCAACCCTCACTCCCATTCTCATGCGCATGCACACTCCCACGCCCACTCCCACACCCACTCCCGCTCCGTGGCGAGTGCCTACTCGCAGCGCCCGCCAAGGTCCACCACCCCGCTCTCATCCCCCTCTATGCCTTACTCGGTAGGCCAGCAGCATCCCCCAAAGCTGTCTCCCGGCCACGTGCAAGATGTTCGCTCTCCCAGTCCCAACTACTTTGGTCTCGTCGTCGATCACCCAAGCGATCCGGCAGAGTCCGGCAACGTCCCGGGCGGAAACTGGAGTCCGCCTTCGTCCTCTGTCAAGTCCTTCACCAACGCCCTACCCCAGCAGATGCCTCTGGATGGCAACCCGGAGTTTGAAGCATTTCGACGTCAGGCAGACCTGAATCGCGGATCGCCCTTCAACTTCGGTGGAGGAAATGGCAATGGCGGTGGCAATGGTAACGGCACTGGTGGCTCTAGCCACTGTGTAGGTGGCGGAGGGCACACCCCTGCGGCGTCCACTCCAGGAGTGCGGTTGCGCCCTCCACCTGGCCGCCGCTCTGGTCTTCAGAACCAACTTTCGACTCCTGTTCCCCAGCAAGAAAAGCCCTCTCTACTACCCACTGGCAGTCGGATGGATATCGATACCAACAAAGTGCAAGATTCGGCTTATGGGTCTGCTGATTCAAAAAGGAATTCTGAAGAGTCCAATATTGCCAAGAACGCACCTCCCGCTGTTAGCCTAGACATGCCCCGATACCAGTCACCCTCTCAAGTCGAGTCTCTCCTTGCCATGGCCCAACGTTCAAGTTTGGCCAAACTTGGTGCTAGGCAAGCTCGCATGAGCTTGGATCACAGTAGGGACAAATTGCCGCAGATGCAGTCGTCAAACGCGAGAGCAGAGTCCCTCCCTACAAAGCTTGAGAGTGGGGGGCCATCCATGCTTCCTCCTAAGGAACTAAAGGGCATGCTAGAAATGGAAAGCGAGGATGAGTTGCTTGTGCTAGACATTCGCGTTAACCCTCAGTATGCCGTTTCGCGAATCAAGGGCGCTCTCAACCTGTGCATCCCGACTACACTTTTGAAAAGAGCGACATTTGATCTTCAAAAGCTTCAGCAGACGTTTCAAGGCGAAGCCGACCAGGAAAGGTTCTCTAAATGGCGGTGTACCAAGTGTCTAGTTGTGTACGACGCTTCATCATCCGAGAAGCGAGATGCCCAGTCGGCTATCAACATGCTGAAAAAGTTTACAAACGAAGGTTACACAGGTGCCGCACACATATTGCGCGGGGGGTTCAATGGATTTGCAGGCGCATATCCCGACCTCGTTGATTACCAGTCTAGCGCACAGCTTGCAGGGAGGCCAGCCCTCTCTCTCAACGACCGCTCGACCGCCCCGGGTCCCAAGGTTGCTCCAGTCATCGGAGGTGTCATGTTGCCAACCACGACGAACGCTGCAAATCCCTTCTTTTCCAACATCAGGCAGAACATGGACCTCCAGGATGGCGTAGGTCAGTTGGACGTTGGGCTACCGCGGGACATTGACACTACGGTGCTGCCCAAATGGCTACGGAATGCGATAGAGATGTCTGACCACGGCAAGAAGGTGTCGAACAAATTTCTCCACATCGAGCAGAAGGAGCAGTCTCGCATGAAGAATGCATACTCCAACTTTTCCGGGACGTGCGGTAAGGCAGATGTCACGCCAGTCCAACTGTGCGGCATCGAGAAGGGAGGGAAGAACAGATACAAGGACATCCTTCCCTTTGAGCATGCTCGCGTTAAGCTTCACAATAAGCCCGCCGGGTTGTGCGACTATGTCAATGCCAGCCATATCAAGGCGAAGAGAAGCAACAAGAGATACATTGCATCACAAGGGCCCCTTCCCGCGACATTTGAGGATTTTTGGTCCGTCATCTGGGATCAAGATGTGCGTGTAATCGTCATGTTGACGGCCGAGTCAGAGGGTGGCCAGCTCAAGTGTCATCCGTACTGGCGTGACAAGGAGTTTGGACCGATTAAGCTGAGGATCCTCTCCGAGAAGAAGGTGTCACTTGACATCGACAAGCACAGGCATAATTCCGCTGTCCCAACAGGACAGTCCACTACCACTCCGGAGACGGGCCGTCGCCGAGCAAACACAACTACGACACTCGAAGGCTCTACCCCGACACCCCAACCTATGCAGAGTCAGTCTGAATCGCCGTTCGTCATCATTCGCAAGTTCGCCCTCTCGAATTCGGCCTATCCGTTTTCCAACATGCGAGAGATCACCCACCTTCACTACCCATCCTGGCCTGATTTCGGTACCCCGGCCCAGCCATCGCACCTCCTAGCTCTAGTTGAGCTGGCCAACGTGATGCAACGTGCCTCTGTTCCAGTGGATTCGTCTGCTGTTGTATCTAGCATCCGTCGAGGGTCTCCTGAGCCGGCGCCTCTTCTTCCTGGTGCTGACGAGCCGGAAAGCTCTGCGACCCGTCCCATGCTGGTACACTGCTCAGCGGGCTGCGGAAGAACTGGTGCATTTTGCACCGTCGATTCAGTCGTCGACATGTTGAAGCGACAGAGGCTTTCCAACCTTTTTCTCTCTCACAAAGATGCTGACGGGGATGTCGACATGGACCTCGACGAGTCTGTCTCACCGCTCTCAACTTCGAGTCCCCATCCTATGTTGCCGTCTCTCAGCTCCACCATTTCTATTCACAAGAGGCCAAGTTACTCGGAGAATCAGGGCACAGACTTGGACTTGTCGTGGCTGGGAGACGAGACCATTGATCTTATCCAGAAGACGGTAGAGGACTTTAGAGGCCAAAGGTTGAGCATGGTTCAGTCTCTCAGGCAGTACGTGCTCTGCTATGAGACCGTTATTGAGTGGATCTGGAGGGCACAGGACCATAGCCTGCGCACCCCTTCGGTCGGTGACATTGGAATTCGAGGCAGGGGTCGCAGCGGGAGTCTGGGAGCCAATTCCCTGCTCGGAAGGAGGGCTGGTTAGGTGCTGCCCTTGATGGCTTTTGCGGCGTGCTTCCTTGTAGTCGAAGAAGAACCAGTGGGTGAGCTTGTTATATTAGGGGGCACGGGACGTGACATGCCCGTGTACACATTGCAATACACTGTCAAGGAACAGCAGAAGGAGGTTCTGAGCTTTTATGCAGCACATGGAACACACCGGGAATGAATTCACAAACCTCGGGAACATCACATTTAGGCACACGGGCAATGAATGCACAGACGAATTTCTCCGCATTTTCACTCAGGTCTCAGAGCCAGGCCAAGCTTTTTCAAATTATTTTGGCCTGTAAACATGGAACATGGCATATTTTTCGACTTTGCACTTTGCTCTTTTAGTTTCCTTCATCACTTTACCTTTTTTGTTACGGACCGTTTGGAGAGCATACGCAATGCGGTGGGATGGGTCGGCAAAAACACAATCGTCATGGTGGCGGGAGGATGACAGCAACACAACAGGATACACGCACACTCATCTTTCCGCAACACACATGAGGAATGGCGTTCTGGCTTGGTCTTGTTGCTATTGTTTTTTTTCTCCCTTCTGCTCGTAGGCTATTGGTGTTTTTGGACCTCGCTTGATGCTTGTTGATGTTTGTTTTCTTGTAGCGTTATGTTATGGTTTGAGCCACCGGCCAGTACGACCAGTAGGCGCTTGTCTGCATTGGCGAAGAGGAAGAAGAGGGCAGCTAGAGATATATAGATAGCTTGTAAGAGTGAGCAAGTGGGCGAGCGTGGCGGTTGAAGACAGCTGTATCTTGGAATAACAAAAGACTACATACATTCCCATTACCCTCGAATAACCCAACATGAAAATCGCTGCTTGCTGCTGTTAATGTGATGGTGTGAGTCTGGAAGACCATGCGCGATAATCGTGAATAGATTGAAAATGTGAAAATAAATTCCTCTCCTGGTGTGGTGCGCTGCACAAGAGGTCGGGCGCACATGGGAACTAAAACTACGTCCGCTAAAAAAGGGTACCTTACTCACTTGACCGAAATATCTGAACGGCCCGACCAATGCGCATCAATATATATGATATATATCAATTTTTTTTTAATTTCTTCTAATATTGCTCCTAGCGGGGCCTTGATATTAGCAAGCGCTTATTATTATAATCCGGTAGGTAGGTAGGTGATGAATTGGTTCAAACGCCCTAGCCAGGGGACCTTTGTTAATCAGATATGTACGTACATATATTGCTAGTTAATGGTGCCATAGTAAAGAAATAAAACCAACCTCCTTACAGCAAGGTGGGAACATACATCCATGGTCTTGCAATTGTGCACTGGTGGATAAACTGTTCTTTTCCTTCTTAGGCCTTCCCTTCCTACTTCCCGCAAGAAATCATATTTGTTTCGTCGCCTTGGCAAAGCACAAACCTACCCACGTCCAGGATCCCACCCACCAGCGCATATCACAGGAGCCGCAAACCAAGAACTACACAGCATCGAAGCACCCTGCCAAGACAAGTCCTTGACAGATTTATCGGCCTCTATCGGCCCTATTTGACTAATCTACAATACAACAATGCATCCTTTTTCTTTCCTTGTTGGCTTCGGTCGCCCCATCCATGCTTGACAGGCGCAATCATATACCTCTCTTTCTTTCTCGCCTCTACCGTGAAAGGATGGCTTGCGTTGACCCGGGCCTGCTTGCGGAAAAGCAACATGTATTGTGTGTGAAAAGGGGTAATGGATACATGTTGGGCCTGCACTCCTTCCATGATTCATTCCCCTTCACTTGATGCACTGGTTCTGCCAGTCCCGAAATCCTTGGGCAGCCCATGCCGGGGAATAAAAGACAAACAAACTCCCGTATGACGTCTAGAAAGATAAACATAGGCCGAATGCCATGCTCATAGCAACTGATGAGTAAATACATTGACAAAGAAGTCAAGGGGACGGTATGTGAGTGGTAAGGTGTGGTGGCTAGGCGAGGAACATTAGGCAAAGCCAAAGTACTCGCTTCCTGTTGTGATGGCCTTGAGAAGTTGTGTACGTAGGGCGTCATAGGAATCGTACTCGGGGAGGTCAAGTTCTGCGAAGGAAACCATTGATTAGCATTTTTATCACATTCAACAAGAATTTGCACAGGGAAACTTACGGTTAAAGCACGTGTGGGAGCTTGGTAGGCGATCCTTGCTGCCGTAGTCGCGATGTATGTTGAAGCGACTGACACCATTCATGCCTTCCAGGTCCTTGAACCCGTTGAGAGGGACCTTGGACGTGCCCGTCACGAACTGTACAAGCTTGGCTCTTTCTTCCTTGTCGAATGATCTCACAGCCCTCCAGAACCATTGCATCTGCGGTGCGGTAGGAGGGTAGCCGTGGTACTCCGTGTTGGCCTTCCAGTCGTCAATGTCCACGTCGGGAAGACCAGAGATGAGCAGCTCTAGCTCTTGTTCGTTGAAGATACCAATCAGATCCGAAGGAATGATGTCGTGGAAGCCGGCGAGGAAGCTCTCCATCTGCTCTTTGACCGACGACAGCAGCTTGTGCTCAACCACGAGGCGAACGTAGTCCTGCTTGTTGGCCTCGGTGACGGGGATATTATGGCCGTCTGGACACAAGTTCTCCGTGGTGGTGACGCCAAACCGGTCCACCTCTACCGAAAAGGTCTCGGTGATGATGTCGGTGATGTCGTTCTCGAGGATCCAGCAGAGCGACTTGTAATACTCTGGATCAAACGACTCCATATCCTTGACGGAAACTTGCTTGCCAAGAATGCGCTTGTAAACGGCGCGACTGAAGTAGCAATCCAGAAGGCGGTTTTCGTACAGGGCCTTTCCAATGATGCGGCCGATGAACTTGAAGAACATCAAGTGCTCGCTGTTGATATCGCTCAGCTTGTTGGGGTGGAATGTCGTGCGGTCCGAAGAGACGGGGATGAAGAGCGCGTAGTTGGGGTCGAACATCTGGCGGGCCAGCACCTGGAACCATTCTCGGGTGACACCTCCGGCATCGACTCCTTCCTCGCCATGGAAGCGAATATTAAGCTTGCCGTACTTCATCTCGTCCCCCGTCTTGTAGTACAGCGACCTGAATGAGTCGTGGAAGACATGGTCGCGGCGGACTGAGAGCTGCAGGGTCGGATACGTGTTCCTAGTCTGGTTGCGCTGGTGCACGCTTCGGTTGAACCAATTTCTCTTGTTGTCAAAGTCGAGCACCTTGGGGTTCTTGACAAGGAGGGAGAAGGTGCCCGACATGAGTTTGGGATTGCTCCTCACCAAGTCGTTAAGGATGCGCCGATGCTCTTCGGTGAAGTTGAAAAACAAGCTTGAGATGGGCGACTCTGGCGGTGGACTGGTCACCACAATGTTCAGCGCTTGGCTGTCAGGCTTGACTTCCTCCGTCGCCACGTTCTTGCAGACAACCATGAGGGACTCGATGAGCGGAAGAAGAATGGTGGCAACGTTGACCATATTCTCGCGTTGCCGCATAGCGCTCAGACACGCACTCAGTCTTTCCCACATGATGCCAAACGTCTTGTTGCGGTAAAGAGATCCCAGCAAGTCCTGGTTGTCAGAGTGGTCCTCCGGCACTGGCTGTTGCTGCTTGCTGGACTTGGAGTCGAACAGGTGGTCGAGAGCGGTTAAAACGCGCAAGAGCTTGTTTTGCTCCGACGTGTTTGGCGAGAACTTGGACAGGGCAATGCCTTGAATCTCGGTTCCGCTCTGCGCCTTCTGAATGTAGGGAAGGAGTTGTTCCAAGTCGCCCACGATGTTGCGGCTCAGGATGTCGGCCTGCCATATCAGCTCGTCTCCAAATATAGACTTCGCTCCGGGGATGTAGGAGAGGTTCTTAATCGTCGTGATTGTGTTCTGGAACGTCTTTGAGTTGCACTCTCTCGCCACAAATATCTTGATGACTAGCTTGAGGTTGTGGGGAGGTATGACGGGAAGTTGAGGGAGCTTGGGTTTCGCAGGTTCTGACGCCTCATGCTCCTCGGCCTCTTTTAGAGGGGAGCGTTCGGCATCGGCAGCAGGGGCGGAAACATCCTTCTTGTCCTTGTGGTTCTCGTCAGGCTTGGTCTTGTCGTCTGGCTGGGAGTCAGCTGCCTCTCCAGAAGCCCCACCCTGCTCCTGCTCCTTCTTGGCCTTGACCTCGGCCTCTTTTTCGGCAGCCGCCTTCTCTTCGGCAGCCTTTCGAGCAGCTTCCTCGGCCTGAAGCCTTTTTCGTTCCCGGTTTGCAAGCGGGAACGTAATCCTATCCAGTAGGTCCGCAAGCAGCTGCATAACCTGAGCGCTATCCAGAACCAGATCACGGTCAAGCAGACTGAGGAGGAAGTTGATGGCGTACTTCTGTGCCTTGGGAGTGTCCTTGCCCTTGCCCTTCTTGCTCAGGCTGCGCTTGAGAGAAGAGCTAGAGTAATCATGCTCGGACAAAAAGAGGGAGGGGATGCGGTGGTTCTTCTGGCACAGAGTCACCAAAAGATCGAGACACTGCTGGACAATGAGAAGTGGAGAGACATCCGCGCTGTGGTGGTGGATAGAATGAACTACGGGGCCGGACGTGAGGCTTCTCTTGATGCTCTGGGGCGTCTTTCCGGCTAGATCCTTGTCCCTTGGCTGCTTGGCTCGGAGGGAGAGATGACTGAAGCTCCTCTCAACCGCGTCCATGTCCACACTTCCATCCTGAAGAATCTGAAGGACCGTGCGGATGACCTCGAGCCTGTTGTGGTGGTTCTCGCACACGTTTTGGAACACGTCGAAGAGGCTCTGGCGAATGTTGGAGT
Source organism: Zalerion maritima (assembly GCA_022664585.2). Classification (NCBI taxonomy): domain Eukaryota; kingdom Fungi; phylum Ascomycota; class Sordariomycetes; order Lulworthiales; family Lulworthiaceae; genus Zalerion; species Zalerion maritima. The sequence goes on along the minus strand of JAKWBI020000016.1, from coordinate 96,891 downwards.
TTTGTGCAATGAACATGAGGCGAAGGAGTGTGGCGATGCCCGATGGCTCCAGCATCTGAGCAACTGTTTTTCGCTGAGCCTTGCGTGCCTCTTCGGCTAGCTGGCCGCTGGGAGGAATCGCGTGCCTACGCAGCCCCGAGCTGCCAACGACTGGAGGAGTCCTTCTGTGTGCATTGCCCGACGGGCCGCCACCAGCCATGGCTCTGACTTGAGCTGCCATATCTGGGGGTAACTGGTCAAGCAGCTCGTGCCCCTGTGCCATGAGGGCCTCTTCGCGAAGCTCTGGCGGAAAAGTAAGCAAGATGCTTGCTGCATCCATCTCCTGTGCGACTGCAGCAATGTTGTTGGCACCCGTGGCGCCACTTCGTTGTTGGCCACTTCCATCCCTGCGACGCTGCTCATTGCGCTCTTGGTGAAGGATTTCCGACCGGAGATCGGGTGGAAGAGCATCCAGAAACTCCTGGAAGACTTCCCCGGACTGCTCGCCAGCACTGCCCGCATTTTCGCGCGCCTCGGAGCGTCTAGCCGTAACCGCTTGGGCAATAACCTCTTCCCTAAACTCATCCGGGAGGGCTTCGAGGTACTCTAGGTCAATCCCGAGGTCCGTGATATCTATCTCACGGTCTCTAATGGTCGTGACGATGCGTGGCTGGTCACCAGCGGGAGCTGAATCTTCGGCATTCGCTGGTGCGTGTGATTGCTCTCCAGTGCTCTCCACTCCTTCCATAGGCTGTGGCTCGCTGGACGTGTTTTCTTCGGCTTGCTGTTCCCGTTCAGCCCTTTCTCTCTCGGCAGCCTCGTGAGCCTCCTTCTCGGCCTTTTCACGCTCTTCGGCCTCCTTTCTTTCCCGTTCAGCCTTCTCCTCGGATTCGCGGGCCTCTTTAGCAAGCCTCTCCTCTTCCCGTCTCTTGCGGTCGTCCTCGTCCGCTTTGCGTTGACGCTCTGCTTCTTCCTTCGTCTTGCGCTCCGTTTCTATGGCACCTGGAGTAAGCTTGGCGAGAATCAGGGGGATGACACGATCCGCCTTTTGTTGGTGAGTTGAGGTCAGAGCGCCAAATACCAAGCGGGCCTCTTCAAGCCAACGCAAGTTTGTTGACATGGGAGAGAACGAAACGGCTTGCTGTGGCTCCTGGTACACCTCCGACCTTCGTTGTGCTTCCGTCCTAGATTCGCGGAGGTGAGTTCCTCCGACAGTACGAATCTCACCGCGAGGACCATGAGTGATGGACAGCAGGGCGGGGCCGCTGCTTCTGAGTGCCTCTGGCGGAAGCGAGTCCAGGATCCCTTGCAGCACAGCCATTGGGTTCTCAATCGCGCTGAAGGATGGGGGGATCATGGAACGGTAGATGGGTGGCGGCGGGAATTGGTTTCTGAGCGATGAGCTGGAACTTGGAGAGGATCGTCGACGCAGAAGGGGGTTGACTCCCTCATCTGGATTTGTTTGACTTGTTCTTGGATATCGAGAAAATATCTCACGGTCGACTGTACTGAGCGTTAGTATAACACAACGAGGACTACCAGCGACCTGAGGTACTGGTGACCTACCTGCGGACGTGTATCCCGTAAACCGCCCGAGGTGACGGCGGGGATGACCGAACGAGTGACGATGATGGCCGCCTGGATGCTCGACGACCAGAGTATCCCAGCCGAGTGATGCTGGAATATTGGGTGGTGGAATATCGTCTAGCAGAGTCAGCACAGCTTGCCCGAGTTCGAAGTGATGGAATATGATGGAGCTGGATAACTTACAGGGATAGTCTTCGTCATAAACATCTTCGTCTTCGTCTAGATCTTCCTCCTCCTCATCATCTATCGCGGGAGAATGTCAGTATTTAATAACCAGTCCTGCTTATGATATGGAGATCACCCACCATCTTCATCCTCGAGCTCTTCATCAATAAGGCCTTCATTAAAGCCCCCCATTTCAGCAGCGAACTCCTCCCCGTCAAGGTTGAGGATGTTTTGAAGATTGAACTCATCATGGGCACGCTCGTCCATGTCTTGCGCTTCCGCCTCGTAGTCAATTTCTTCATCATCATCTTCTTCATCTTCATCATGACCATCGCTCTCCCAGCCTGAAGATCCATCATCCCCGAGGGGATTTCCGTCTTCATCGACAATCTCCAGATGGTGGCGATGATGGTGATGGTGGTGTTCGTCCCCAGGCATTCCATCATCTCCTTCGCTGTGGTCATTCTCGTCGTCATCTTCGTCCATTTCGTCGTCTTCATCGTCAGGACCATCGCCCATGACCACCTCGATAACACCACTTTCTCCCGCCTCGATGTCTCCAATGGCGGCCAAAGCCTCTTCCTCATCGCTGATATTGTCTTCGTCGTCCGCGGACATATCATCGCCATAGTCCATCTCATCTCCGTACTCGTCGTCGTCATACATTTCCTCATCTTCTGCAAATGCATTGTTAGGCACTATGATCGAATTTATAGTGTCAATGGGAAATTGGATAATACCATCTTGAGAGTCCCCAGAGAAGTCGTCCTCATCTCTAGGTTCCATCATTCCAAGCGAGGAATTCCGGTACAGATCTGGTGTCTCTTCCCTATTGCCTTCGAGGTCGGACATGGAAGATGAGCTCGCTATCTCATCCTCTTCGGAGGTTGATGTGGTAAGTATGTTAGCATGACTCAGAAGGATCCCCGTCGAGGTGAGTGCGTGAAGAACACGAAGAATGACCTTGATGGTCTTCTTAATCCCAGGGACAGTCAGGTCAATATCTGCAATGGAGTGAGTAAGAGATGCGAGGTAGCCCTTTTCGTACATGAGCCTCTTGATCTGGCTGTGGGACTTGTCGGCAACAGCATCGGCATGCCTTCCGGTGACGGACTCTCTCTCAATGCCCATCATGTTGCTCATTAGCTCGGCAAGACAGAGCATGCGGCCAAATCTAACCTCGAAGCTTTCGCTGGAAAAGGAAGCCTCACGATAGGCCTTGAGTACGGTATCGAGAACAAACTTCTGGACGAATAGGAGGTCGGCTTCGTCATCATATTCAAACCTGTGACGGGAACGATCAAGGGGGCGCTCCTTCGTGCGAGATACAAGAGAAACCAGCACTTGCTGAGATACAAGTCCAGTGGCATACTTCTTCTTATGGCCTGTTGTCTCGCCGTTATTGTTCGCAGCACCATTGCACAGCAGATCGCTGATGAGGTAGTTGAGCACACCCGAACGAGGCTTCACAGGGGTGTTTGTGAGCATGGGGGCACTCCTCTTGAAGTTGATAAACTCGACCTTAGTGCGGTTGTAGCTGGTCAGCAGCTCCGAAAGACAGCTCATGATGAAGCAACGATAGATAAAGATGGGGTGCTCATCAGACTTGAAGGTGGGCTTGGAAGACTTCTTGTCCTTAGTCTCGGAGGGCTCGGCTGGCATTTCCGGTGCGGTTGCCGAGCTGGAAGAGGCAGCCTCCTGCTCATTTGTCGACGACTTTGTGTCCTTGGCATCCTTGGTGGATTCCTTAGGAATACTTGGCTCCTTGTCGTCAACCTCTCGGTAATTGAAGAGTTCACACAGAAGGAAGTGTATTACACCGTCGGGGTTCTCGATGACTGGGCGCTTGGTATCTTGGATAGAGGACTTTGGCGCATCTGTCATTTCCTTGTCTGTGGCCTCGGTCGTCTCCTTGACTCCTTCAGCCTCGCTCTCCACAGCTACCTCCTCCTTGTCCTTGGCTTCATCGGTGCTTGAGGCAGTCGACTTCAGCGTGATGTTTTGGCGATGACCTGACGCCTGTGAGTAAAACCTATCCAGCTTAGCCATATCATTGACAACCTCAACAAAAAGTTCTGGGGATCTGAGAACAGTGTGGTGAAGGTTGCGGATAAAGCTTGGGAGCTCTAAAGTCTTGGGTTGTCGGGGTGCCTCAAAGGCAGCCTTGATCTCAGAGCGCATGATTTGCTTGATAATCTCATCATCCTCAACAATGTGCCGCAGAATAGTCATTACGTGTGCCGTAATGCGTGCAGCACCGAGGCGATCCGACCCCATGCTGGAGAGTTGTTTGATCATGACAAACAGTCTGTAGAGGTTCTTCTTGTCCCCGACTGCCGTAGCTGTAGTCCGATTGCGGGTAAGGATCACCAGAATCCGGAGAGAGGCAACAGACAAAGTCTCATCTCGGCCTATCCGAGGAAGGAGCTCAAGAACTGCCTCCAGCAGAAGAGTTCGGTCACCATCTTTGACAATTCGCTCCTTTACCTCCAAGACTGGCTCTTCAACTGTGTCATTCTCTGTTGCGGGACCCGTCCACTTGTACTTCAGTGGCGCCTCGTCTTCCCTTAGCACGATCTCGAAGATCAGGAGGATGTATGGTAGCCAAGGGGGAAGATTGTCATGCGAGGTGGCTGGGGAAAGCTTGAGAAATCCAAGCAACGGGTCAATGCTGTCAGCAAGGGCTTGCGTTGTGCTCCCGAGGAAGCTTTGCTGAGGATTCGTCTCGTTGGATAGGAGTAGGGAAAGTAGATGAGCAAAGGCCGCGATACTACCACCATTGTCCTTCTTCGAGTCATCGTCAGCTGCAAATGACAATAAAGCGTTTGTGATGGTGTCACCAATGTCCTGTCGCTCAGTCTCATATTCGCGAGTCACCATGGCATTGATGAGATCGGCGATATCATGGGCTGCTGCTGGGTGAGCTTGAAGAACGTCAAGACACCTTTCGATGAGATTCCTGCGCAGTTCGGCTCTCTTGTGATCCATCTGATCCTTGGTCACAACTAATGCAGGAGGCTCTTCGACTTCTGGCTGGAGCGTTGTCGCTGCAGGCGCTGCAGGTTCGGCGTGGGAGACAGTTGAGGTAGATTCGCTAGTTTCCGAAGGCTGAGACTGGTCCTCAGCAGCTTGGTCATTGGTTGAAGCAGACTCAGAGGCACCACCCTCCATGGATGCATCGACGGCATTACCAGCATTGGATGCAGCTTCGTCAACCGCCATAGGTTCTTCACCAGACGTAGACTCTACCGCGTTGGAAGGCTCAGGGGGTATGTAGGCATCTGCCTCGGGGATTGGACTCCTATCGCCAGCCAAGCCCTTCGTATGGAATCGGCAATAGTCGCCGGCTTTCAGAGTTTCAAAAGGTGCACGGTAGACTGCTTCTCTTGCTAGTTCGTCAGTGTACCCTTCCTGAGAGAGCGTTCGAACCTTTTCCTCGTGGAAGGGCCAATTAAATGTCTGGGGATTGCGCTTGAGGAGCTGAGAGAGAGAAATGCGCTCGCTTGAGATGCGAGTCTCCTCTTCAGCGACTGCGACCGTTTTGATAATCTCTGTGACCTTGTGAAGAATATCGATTGGGCCGGTTTCGAGGATCGGTGACTTCCACAGCTCCATCAAAACAGGCCAAAACGTCATGCGTATCTCCAGTATGAGCTGCGATGGCATGCTCTGCTCCATCCGTCTCTCCTGAGGGTATACTCGCGAGTTGAAAATGGCGAAATTGTTCAGGGAGTCGTTTAAATTCCTACCACTGACAATGAGATAGTATAGATCAAGAATCTTGCGCGTTCCCATATATGCCAGTTTCTTCAGCTGACCGTCCTCCTGGGCCTGGCCTATCTCCTTCATGAAGATACGTAGCATGGAATTGAGCTTGTCAAGACCGCCGTGTTCCTTGAAAGACAAAAGAACGGGGATAATGACAAGTAGTCTATCCGCGCGCTCTATGCTGCGACCCGGGTCGACGAGCATCTCCGAAACTGTATGCAACATGATGATCCAGTGGTGGAATTTCTTTTGAAGTTGCTCATCATCTCCCGGCACCTCTAGATGGTCCAAGACAGCACGGGCAAGGGCATCTGCTACCTCCCAATGCTTTTCTCTAAAATACGGATACGTCTCGCTGCTGCTGCTACTTCGCCTTGGAAACAGTGCCTTCCCAAGATTTTGGAAAAACGGGAATGTGGTTGGCATGAGTTCGTGTAATAGTGTCTGGACGGTCTGGAAGTTTTTGAAACAGTGACTCGCCTGCTCATCCTCCGTCAACTTCTTGGTCTCGCCGGATTCTGGTTGTGTTCCGTCAAGGACAAGCTCTTCCAGGGACTTTCCGTCAGGATCCGATATCTTGACATCAGATGTGCGCGTGGAAACCGTATCAGACGGCTTCTTGTCAAGCCAGTGGCTGGGAACCAACGCAGGAATTGTCATTTCTTCCGCCAGGACGGCACGAAGGAGAGGGCCCAGACTCTTAATAAGCTTAGTGTAAAGATCAAACACATTGATCTGATGAAGGCTGATGGTACCATGGCGAGAGGAATAAGGGAAGCACTGGTACAAAGTCTTGATCATCGATTGTACTTTCAGAAGTCCACGAGCCAAAGACGTTCCATGGGACAAGTTGCCAAGTGACTCCTTGTCAGGAACATCGAGAACGAAGGGGGTGAAATAAGGGTATTTTTCGGACTTCTCGACGAGTGGCGACAGCGACTCGACAGCCTTCAGTGTCCGGTTTAGGAGCGATGGCATGCCTCGAATGGGGAAAGCATCCAGCATCTGGGAGATGAGGGTTTGCAGTCGGTGAGCAGCGGGGGAGTCCATGAACTGAGGAGGGAGTGCAGGTGACTCGGCGAGGTCAAGTAGAAGCTCAATACCTCCTTTGTCTGCAAAAAGAACCCGTAGCGTTTGGTTGGTAGTGTACGCCGTGAGGAATGCCGATATGGCGTAGATGTAAGGGGTAATATCGCTCTCGGGTCCAGGGTCGGTATTGGAGTTGGAAGAGGACGAGCTTTTGATTGTGGGTGGCTCCTCAACAGCTCCGGCATCAGTCATCTCCACATCTAAATCTCTATCAGAAGACTTCTCGTCACCTTTTTTCCAGAGGCATCTCTCGTCGGCTGTGACCACTTTGCCATCCAGATTCTTCAGTAGGAGCCTTGTACCCCATCCCTCAGTTTCAGCCTTTTCACGACCCAGACTGACTATGCGAGCAACAGTTTCCAGAGCCGAGGTCGCAATGGACGATGCCAGGCGAGGATGATGCCTCGCAAGTTCGTCCATGCTTGAACCGACATTAGTTGCGTGATCTGCGTTATCGGACACCAGAAGACGCACATGCCGAGGGCTTTCGAAGATCTCAAAGTATTTGGACAGTGCTTTGGATTCTTGGACAAGTTTCTGGCCCGTTCTGCTGAGGGAAATGCTGTTGAGGACAGGCGGGATGGTAGTTATTGTTTCTACTGTGGGATGAATGCTGGAGGCTGGGCTCTCATGGGGAGAGAGCTTCCAGACGTTGACCAAGTCGGTCTCTTCATCCGAGTCGAGACCAACGCCCGATTCATCTTCGGAGGAGTCCTGGGACTCCGAGTCTTCCTCTGGATGATCTCCCCTATCCGCAGGTTCCTCCTGCTCCTGCTCCTCTTCTCCATCTCCAGACTTCGGCTTTGGAAGAGCAGCTGAGGGCCAGTTTCCAGACGGATCGCCAGTGATGGACATCAAGCACGTCTTGATCAATCCGGACTCCAAAATGGTGCCGGCGCTGGACGGATCGTTGTTCAAGAAGTCGCTAAGAATGGTGATGGATGCGGTCCATACAACAGACCCAAATCGATTCATGTTTTCCATAATCTCGCGCACGCTGAGCAGAAGCTCAGAGTTGTCGGCAAGATTCCTCAACAGCCGTTCCGTGTTATTCCCGCCAAACAAGTACGAGTTACTCAGTGCATGATGGATAAACTTGAGAAGCCACTTCAGGTTATGCTGTTGATGGTATGGAACCTCGTAGTCCATGACCGATGATCGTAGATCTGGCTTTGTGCCCTGACCAGATTTGGCGAGCTTAGTGGAGTATTCAACTTCGTGAATCAGGAGGTTCGTGAGAGCATCCAGGCCTTGAACATTACAGAAATACTGGAACGCACCCTGGAAGGAGCTCAATACATTGTCGATAAAGTGCAGGATGCTCTGGAAAGTACGCTCCGCAAGATCAGACCTCATGTTCAGAATCTCAATCAAAAGTTCAAGAAGACCTGCGGTCACTGCCTCCGGACTGGCACGAGCCATAGTGATAGTTTGCGTGAGAGCAAATAGCGCCTTTCGCCAAGACTCCTTCTCACAGTTGGGATCGCTTTCTTCTTCCTTCATCTGCGCTACAGCCTTCCTCAGAAGATATAGTAGAACACCATGGGTGGCGTTTGCATTGAGGGCAGTCGTCACATCTTGGTATTTGCTGTTAAAGCTCGAGATTGCCTCGAGAAGCGACAAGGCAATAGTTTGAAGCCACAAAGGTGTCGGGGATGAACCGTTGGTTGACGGATGTGCAAGCTCAACCAACTGGTAAACTAGCTGGTTCTGTCGGGGCTCGTCGTTGTCCTGGCGGAGGACCTTCTCGAGAAATAGATTTTCCGGGTAGATGTAAGCAAGGTTCGTGATGGCAAGAAGACGAACCGCTAGAGCCTGTTCCCGGCTCTCTGCTGGGCCAAGCAGGGCTTTCGAAATCCTCAGACGGTTGAGGTATTCATATCGAACTAGCTTCGGCATGTCCTCGGGGATATTTTCGAGTAGGGAATACGTTGAGGTGTTCAGGAGCCTTGACTGGGGAACCTCGACCCTTTTGTGAGCTGGGCCCGAGGGCGTCTCCGTGCCAGGAGTTCTGGAAGAGGAGGGACTAGCATCTGATCCGACAGATCGGCCACTACGAGGAGTATGAGAGGATCCCACGGTAGCACTACGTCGCAGTGGGGTAGGAGTTGAAGGAGCTGCAGAAGTAGAGCCTCGCAATTCAGCAGATTTTCCAGCTGAGTGCTCATCTTTAGAGGAAGGCTGGGGCACATAAGACACCTTGATGTCGCCCCATCCGTTCCACTGCTTCGAAACATTGTTGTCCCGTTCGTCCCTGACCGTGGCAGATATGTCGTTGAGATATGATGTAGCAGCATGCCTAAGAGAAAGACCCGAGGCTTTCTCCTTGCCCTTAGCACTAGAAGGAATCGTGGTCACAATTGAAGAGTCGTCAGGACGCTGGATGATGGGAGTCTTGACAAAAGGCGATGCAAGAAGCTGGATGCGCTCCAGTTCAATGTTGTAGTGACTATTGAGAAGAGACGCAGGCGGCCGACTAGGCATGTTCATCCGACGGACAGATGCCTGGTATCTCTTCGCGAGCTCGAGACTAACGCCAAGGGTAGCGGCAAGAACATGCAGGTCGGTAGTATGCAAGAGGCTACTAAGATGGCTGCTGCTGGAGTATATGCTCCTATTGCCACAGTTCTCCAAAAGAGTCTTGCTGAAGTTGAGGACCGCGATCAAAAGCCTCTTGTCACCATCTTCACCGTAGCCAAGTGCGCTGAGCTTTTCCGAATCCCATTCTTGGCCGTTGACGGTTTCCGACTTGAGGAGGACATCGTAGGCAAAGTCTCGCATCTGAGGTCCATCCGCAAGCTTATATTCGGCGCAGAACGACTCGAGGACGGTGTCAAATCGGTTTAGCAGAGGGATCCAATGGTAAAGGTCATCACGTGGTAGTTCCCATGGTTTGGGAAACTTGTCGAGGTACTCAGGCAGGCGGGGAAGCGGTTCAGAGGCAGCATCTTTGACCCAGTTCTGGAGCCATGGGGACTATCGGGATGGGGTAGTTAGCGTGAGAACCAGGCATGGCATAAAGGCGGCAGATGCAGTGGTGCTTCTCGAGGTAAAGGACGTAGCCGGGACTTACCAGGGTGTCCCGATGCTTCTGCTGCATCGTTTTGGTTATCTTCCCCATCTTGCTTGCTGCTGAGCGGCAAAGCCGCTAGGTCACAGGTCAAGGTCCACCTCCAGGTAAGAGGACAGAAACCGCCACAGGAGACAAAGTTCTAGGTTCGTGGTCTTGATGCTTGGGATCTAAGACGATGGTGCTCCGTGGGCCAGGAAAAGACGTGGCAAGGCTGAGGATGTGCAGGATCAGCCTTATGACGAAAACTCTTGCTGGCAGGGAGGGCGTTGCGCGCGTTGCCGTTGGCGTTAGTGTGCGGTCGACAGATGACGGATGCTTGAGAAGCTTAAGACCAACTGCAAGAGCCGGCAGGGTAACGCTCAAGTCAAAGAGAGATTGTTTGCTGTTGAGAGGTTTGTGTTGTGGATTTGGCAATGCCAAAGTTGCGGGCTGGGTTGGTGGAAAAGAGCGGAAGTGGTGGGTGGGAGAGGGAAAACACAGGTGGAGACCTTATGGCGGTGGTTGATTCTCTCTGCAGAACAGAAGAAGGAAGGAAGGTGGCAAGGAGAGAAGGAGCCTGCGGGGGAAGTGCAGTCACCAGCAAGGCTCGTCTACGAGTGGTGTGAAGTCATAAATCACACACGCAATGGTCAAGGGCTCCTCCCTAAGAAGTTTAAAAAATAAATGAAAAATAAAATAAAAAAGGAGAATGGCTTGACAAGAAATGCTAGTGCGTATGATGCGTTCGAAAACAAAAGTTTGTGTTTTGCTCATTCACAGGACCGCAGGTGGAAGGAAGTACCGGAAGCTGCTGCTGCACACGTCGACGGTCGGCAGGTTTCTCCTACAGTATATACAGTAGATGTGGGGAACTAGCTCGTAAGTGGAAAGCGCAGCCTAGCCATACAAGATCATGTGGGGCGAACCTTTCTTCCCCCGCTACTGCCTTTAACAGAACCAACACTGCTGCTGTTTACACTGCGACTGCCTAGCTTGTGGGACCACTTAAGAGCTTCGCTATACGGTAGCACAGTTTATTAGGTTGTAGTCGCTCACTTTGAGCACCGTATTCCAGCAGGTTCTTCCTGCCTCAAGCCACCAAGCGAGCTGTTAGCATAGGGAACTTCATGTCTCCCAATTATGTCATATACTTTGGAGGGGGAAGGAGCTGCCGGAGCTGCCCCTGCCCCTCGTTTGCCAAGACTCCTCCAAAGACACTACAAGCCAAACTTCTATGTAGTCTGTCGACCTGGAAGGTCCGTCAGGCGGCTGCATTTAACAACTGGATACCGTTTGAATGGATCCACCATTTCTGACAGCTTGCTTTTGTATGCGGATGTGTGCCGGTACAGCATTCGTTCTGGATACCGACCTATTCTCGCATTGGGACAGGCTGCCAAGCTGAGGCTCAACAACGTTGACATCCATGCCAGTCGTCATGACGACCTCCACGAGCCGGGCTCATTGCTTATATTGTTACGGATGAGCTGTGGTGTAGTTGAATGTTATCCTTCTTACCTGCCAGCCTTACCTGCCAAGGTGGTGACAAAATAAGTGGCCCGTAGTAACAAATGATGTTTTCTTTTCCAACACACCTATGGATGTTGATCTATGTACAGACAAACGTCTAGCAAATGAATCTAGTGGTGCTTCTAGTGGTGCGGCAAGATGTGAATATCAAATATTGGCGTCACTTATTTTGTCACCTACTTGCCTATGCAACATGCTTGTTACAGACACCTAGAGGTGTAACTAAGGGCCTTGAGAATATAAAATGTGTCGCCCAGGGCTTCCGTTATAATGCTAACACGACTTTCATTCCAGAAAGAGATATCGTGTCATCCAGAACATTTGGACTTGGTGATGAGTTTGGTGTGTATGTAGTAAATAGGGTGAATAAACCTGGTCGACACACCCTCGTCCAGGACCCTTTGGAACTATGAGTTCCAGGTGAATCGGTGCAATAGACATATATATATGTGGACAAGCTAGTGATGAAATAGGCCGGAGGATTTTCTTTCTTTGTGTTGGATATCTGGTTTATAGTTTTACTTTCAATATTGCTTCCAATACTGTTACCATTCATGATTACACTATCCACCAGATGGTCGAAAGCCAGGAAAAGAGTAGATCTATTTCAATATAGCAACGTACGACTTGGTAGCTACAATGCCCCCCATCATTTTGTTGCCGGCTGGGTAAGTTCACGACAAAATCCAAAGTAGCCGGCCTTTGTTCTAGGTCGCAGATCGGCAAGCGACCCTGTTTGGACAGAGCAACCTCATCAAAACCCAGCCTGCTTCTTGGAACCAATTCTCGTGAAATTTGGACGTTTAGGTTGTATCATTTAACCATTAATGAATATGGCGGCTGAGGATGCTGTAAGGATGAGCACCCTTTTCTGTAGAAGCCATGGAGCGCTGAAGACTGGGTCATCTCACCAAGTTATTATTAGCAAAGCAGGAACCGACCTCGGTGGGAAAACCATGTTGGTGAGACGAAAATGCCTTATGGACCCAGTCTGAATTTTCAAAATTAGCAAAGGGTCAGTCCTTGTTGAAAGTATTAATAGTTTGTTGGACAATTGATTCCGAGTTATATGGATGGTATCCGTTTCTTCCTTGGATGACAAGCTGGGAAGCACAATGCGACTGCACCTACTGTATGTCTGAAAGGGGTTTTTTCTTTTCTATACTCCAATCTAAAATCAAAATGGCATCCACTATATGCATGCACACTCTCATGCCCAACCGGATCCCCCTATGCAGTAGCAACTCTTTGAATATAGAAAAGGTAGGTGAAGAAACCTAACCTCCCGAGCCCGCTTTCTTGTCGCAAGCAACATCCAGGCCGCATAATCTCGGGCAATCCGGAAGACGTCAGCGCCGGTGAATACTTGGTATCTTAGAATGGGATTTGGTCAGGGAGACCCATACACAGTAGAGTTTGCAACTGCGACCCGCGAAGGATGGTTGTAAGCTTCAGCATCGTACGGTAGCTGAGAAAGGTGTCTTACTGTAGCCTCAGCACCAATGCAGTGCCAGTCTAAGTGTGACCGCAGTCGTGGCTTATACAACCGTTAGGATGTCGAGAGCCGCTCTCATCACCTGGTTTTCCAGTGGTAGGAATATCTCTTGGATAAATGCCCCGAGACCACGGAGGTTTCTTTCTAGCTGTTGCCATGTCGATTATACCACCGCAGTAAGGAGCCGAGCGAACACACTACTTCTTCAGCAGGTTCCGGCCACTCGTATCTATGATTTGCCAGCGTTGCAGAACTTAGAGGTGCAGGAATGCAAGGCTTAATCATCTGCATTGCGGCGGCGGCATTGTCGTGGATCCTTAACAGGAGAAGATAGGTGGTGTCTCACCAGTCTCGCAGAAGTAGCAGTAAGTCAAGTGGATGGCTTGAACGTGGCCATGTGCAACGGCTGATCGACCCTCAGACTCGAGGGTTATCGCAGAGGGGCCAAGAGAGCTATGTACATAGCTGATTAATGAGTGCATATGATGCGGGCTGCTCAAACCTCTGCTATTTAGGGATGTCATGGGAGTATGTTCAATCTGGTTAGAATGCTTCGGCGAATTTTATGATAGAAAGCATCCCTCAGGTCGGCCACTTCCCTTTCTTAGTCATGAGGGCACCTACTCCCTTTGAATGAGAATCGAGGTATGATAGGTACGAAATCTGTTCCCCTATACCCACTCTCCAACCCAGTGCCCGAAGCTCGGACGGGGATTTGCTGCTAAATAACCATTAGACCTTGGAGTTGACCTGTATGCCATCTGTCCTGACCGACTACAGGCTGCATGGAAGGACGGATTGTTGAGGGAGCGAAGGAAACCCCTATCCATACATTTGCCGGGATACTCACTAATTCGCCTCGTAGAAGTTACAATTTGAACCGGACTGTAGAGTTAGTGATATATACTCCGTAAGGGATCGATAGTGTTCCGTTTCGAACCGCTGGTTGACGTACACGGGAGTATCGTATCTGGCATCTGTTGGTGCGGAATACATACGCACACTGCCACATCACCGAGACTTGCGCCGGCGACAACTGCTAGATACGAGATTTGCCGGCTTGCGATTGAAGAAAGTTCCAAATGCAGCATCATCATCTCCTGAAGAATTCAAGCTGGATAAGGATTGAGGAGGAAACGGAGCACGAGCCACTGGCCATGAGGGACATGATCTTTTAGAGGCGAACGGTGATCGGACGCCGTTTACTGGTCCCACTCCACACGCACTAACAAGGAAGGAAAGAACGGCCCCTGCACGCCAAGCTCAGCCCGCCGCACCATCAACCGCAGCCAGCAGCAGGATCCTCCAAGAAACCATGGTGATTTATTTTATTTTATTTTATTTGTTTGTGTTGCATGTCTCTCGGCACCTTTAAGCCTCCTATCTCCTGCTCTTCCATGGATACAAACAACAACCTGGTCACAACCACTGCGAACATCAACAACATACACCGAAAGTCGAGAGAACTTGCGAAAATCCTAAACCCCAGACGGCTGGATGGAGCTTTCAATGCATTATCACCACTCGGGCGACTATTAACCATCCCCACGTCAATATCGCTTGTTTCCGCTGCTGTACCTTGTACTGCTCTGCCTCTTCGGCGTTGCATCTGCAACAACCTACGCAGTAACAACAGCAAGGCTCCAAACCCCAAAACTCACTGCGTTGAGCATACTTTGGAGGTGGCACATTCACACACCCCGACTCCCAAAAAGGGTACTAGTTACTCCCTACTGAGTAGACATTACTTGTCCGAGTCGCCAACACTTGACTCGTGAGCGCAAACCACTACATCGTATCATCTGCGAGAACCATCACGACCCGAATGCCCTCCTTTAACCAACTCCCGCCCTGATAAGTTGCAACCTCTCGGTGCAAAACAGTTCGAACCTCCCCATTTCGCTCTCTCCTACCGACCACCGACGAGAACAAAGGCCGACTTTGTAGCAATACCAACACAACATGGCTGACCAGAACAACCAGGTCGTGGCCATGGCCGAAAGAGCTGACCAAGACGCCGGTCCAGTTGTCCGCCAAGACACTCCCATTTCCTTGTCAGATAAAGAAACCGTACGTACACCCGGAACCAGCCTTTAGAATCTAGCCACCCACCCAGTTGTCTTGACTCGAGGCGAGAGAGTGCAACACCCATATGTCGTCACCAAGGTCCATACATGCACTGGATGCACTATTTTTACCTGAGGTGGTCTAGACTTGACTTTAAGCTAACAAGACAATGCTTTCCCCGATACAGGACACCTTCGAAGACGCCGTCGACAACTCCTCTGTGCGCTCACTCACCGGCAGGAAGCATACGGGCCTCCATTCTCCGTCCCCCGATCCTGAGTCTGGCTGCGAGGATGGCAAACGTCACCCATTAGAAGTGTCGGTCGACGAGTTGCCGACTAGCGAGACTTCGCCAGGGAGTTCGGAGGCAGATTCAAGGAAAGCTGCCCGTATATCAGCGTTGTCAACAAACGGTTCCTTAGCCAATGTTGCCCTCGACGATGATGCTAATACGGCTGCCCCTAATAGTGGAAATAGTGTTGCCAACGTCAGAATAGGAGCCGACAAAGACAAGGACAAGGATAAGGAAAAGGACTTGTCGTCGTCTAACGTTACAGAGAAGGAACTCCCTCGGGACCCTCCAAACAAGTCTCTTTCCCTCAGCAGCATCAAGGGAGCCCTACCTTCCATGCCCACGATGCCATGGTCCCCCCATGCAGAGAAACTCAAGGAAGAAACAGCCGCAACAGCTGCAGTAGCATGCCCACCACCTCCGCCCCCCGCGTCGGAGAAGCCAACACAGCCAGCCCCTCCCGCAGCGGGCAGAAAGCTCACAAGCCCCTTTTCTTGGCTGTCCAGAAACTCAAACAGCAAAGATGCCGTCGCGACGCCACCGATCATACCCCCGTCCCCTAGGAGAAACACTGCCAGCTCAGTCACAACCATCGTTAGCAACCCCGAGATGATGCTAAGTAAGCTTGAAGAGGAGGGCGAGGGCAGGCCAAACACTTCGAGGAACAGCTTGAAGGACAGGTTCAAGTTTGTCCGGATGCGGGAGGAAGCTAGTCTCAGCGTGCCTGAGGGGCAGGAGGGTGACAAGTCTGGTGGTGCTGTCGCCAGTTTGATTGGTAAGAGCGGCGCCATTGGCATTGGCGGTATGGGTGTTGACGACCACGGCATGGCTCATCAAACCCCGACATCTCCCATTCCCACGAGTCCGGATCGTACATTGGCCCCGGGTACTGCTGTCGGTGTATCGGCAGGCCCATCGTCCATCAACGACACAGCTGTTGATTGGGACTTGTGGCAGAGCGTTGTCTATGAAGGCCCCGCCGCTGTGGCCAGGACAAGTGCAGAGGAACTCAACAAAGCCATCGCTACCGGAATTCCCAACGCTATCAGAGGCGTCATCTGGCAAGTTCTGGCTCAAAGCAAGAATGAAGGCATGGAGATCGTTTACAAGGAACTTGTAGTAAGGGGCACCGACAAGGACAAAGACCGACACAGCGCCGCTGCATCCGTGAGCTCAGGAAGCAACCTCAATGTCGCAACAAAGGACGTGACATCTTCGGCGTCCTCCACCCACTCCACCCACTCAGGGGCTACTGGCGCTCCGTCGCCAAGTGAGAAGGAAGTGGAGACCATGGTCAAGGCACAGGCTGCCGCCACCACCGAGATGAAGAAGAGAGAAAAGGAAGATGCAGCCAAGGTACAGAAACTCGAGAAAACGATCAAACGGGATCTCGGTGCACGGACAAGCTATTCCAAGTTCGCCGCTGCATCAGGTCTTCAGGATGGCCTTTTCGGCGTGTGTAAGGCCTATGCTCTTTTCGACGAGGCAGTGGGATATGCGCAGGGAATGAACTTCGTCGTCATGCCCCTTCTGTTCAACATGCCCGAAGAGGAGGCTTTTTGTCTTCTCGTTAGGCTGATGAACCAATATGGCCTGAGGGACATGTTTGTGGTCGATATGCCCGGGCTTCATAAGGCTCTATATCGGTTTGAGAGGCTGCTGGAGGATTTGGAGCCAGCCCTCTATTGCCACTTACATCGCAGAGGCATCTCACCGCACCTTTACGCAACCCAATGGTTCCTCACCCTCTTTGCATACCGGTTCCCATTGCAGCTGGTCTTGAGGGTATACGACCTTATTTTTTCCGAGGGACTTTCGGCCGTTCTCCGGTTCGGCATTGTGCTAATGCAGAAGAATGCGCAAACACTCCTGGGCATGACCGATATGTCGGCTCTGACAAACTACCTCAAGGACAAGCTATTCGACGTCTATATCGATAGCAATCCCAGCACGGGCTCGATACTGGAGAATGGGTTCTTCGGCTCAAGCTCGAGCGCGGTGGACAAGGAAGTCTACAGGGCTGACCAGCTGATACGGGACGCCTGCGAGGTGCGCATTACTCCCGAGCTACTAAAGGCATACGGGGACGAATGGGAGGACAAGACTAGGATGGAGAAGGAGAGGGAGCTCGAGCTCGAGCAGCTCCGCAACAGCAACGCGAACCTAGGCCACCGGGTCAAGCTACTCGAATCGCAGATAGAGACTGTAGACCGGGAGCAGACCTCGCTCGCGACGGAGCTGGTGCACACCAAGGTCCGCAACGAGGAGCTGTCGGACGAGAACGAGTCGCTCAAGGGCCAGGTCAGGGAGTTGCGGGTGGTTATCGAAAAGCAACCCGAGGAGATTGAGGCTGTTTGGCAGCAGGAGAGGGAGGATCTGATGAAGCGGAACGAGAAGGTTCATGAGGAGAACCAGAAGCTGGAGAAGGAGATGCAGGAGCTCGAGGACGAGCTGGTGGCGACGAAGCTGCGGTATGCTGAGGTATGCATCCACCCGTTTTTAATGCAGAAGTCCGTTTGTATAGACTTATTGCTAACAATTGCATTTCTCTTCCCAGATCAACGAGAAGCACGAAACTCTTACGCGGAAGTGGGCGGACTTGAAGAAGCAGATACAATGATTTTAATCGCCCATGATATGCTACGATGCTTGGGCGACCAACATCCATGTAGCGCGAGTCGCAAGGACTCCCCCTGTACACTAGCATCCCCATCATCGTCAAGCATTCACAACCGCCCTCAACACTCTTGGGAGCACAGGGTCGAAGCCGATTCTGCAGGTTTTTATTTTCAGCAAAAGGACCGGCAAGCAGCAAATGATAATTTTCAAGGGTCAATTCCTGGGTTGCAAGATGGAGGGAGTGTTTTTCTTGCGTGTCGGTGGGCATAAACAGGAGGCAGACCAACCTACCAATCCAGCATCATATACTACTCCTGTTGCTATGGATTACTACTACTGGGATAAGAAACAACTGAGACAACGGTAAACAGCATTTTACTAGAAATAAGAAAAAATCAATGCATAGCGTGTCCTTTTTTAAAATTTTGCTCTTATATTCAGTCTGAGGTGATTCTAGCTCCTGCTTTGCTGTATATTTAGGTACATTATTTAGATGTGCTAATTCCGCCTGTGGCACGCTATATATATATATATATATATATAGGCCCGGTACAATAACAACCTCAAGCAGTCATCCATGAATGGGTGTCTTGTCTGATTCAAGTCGTGTTGCTCCTATTTGCTCAGTATTCTCCTCTAACCTTGTTGCCCTTGTGTAATAAAAAACCTTCTGCGCCCAACTACCTACATAGGCACCTACGGTAGCCCTTAGCTTAGGGTTAGGGGGGGGGGGATGGATGATAGCGGCGTCCGTAAGAACTTTTGACGCGGAAGTCCCCGCTGTGGTTAGTTGGGTAGCTAGTAGGTGTACCGTACCCTTCGTGTTGGTCAGTTTCTTTTTAACTTGTCAGGATTATTATTATTATTATTATTATTATTATTATTTGCTTCATCCCTTGCCAGCCCGCTGCATGTGTTGCTCGAGAGAGAGAGAAAGAGAGAAAGAGAGAGAGAGAAAGAGAGAAAGAGAGAGAGAGAGAGAGCGGGAGCGGGAGACTGACTACCAGCCCTGTGTTGCTAGATTACCATTTTTTGGCAATAAATTCCATTCTTAAATCTTAATCTTCCGCTCTCTCTCTCTCTCTCTCTCTCTCTTGTGAGAACCGCATGTCGCTTGCTCATGACTGAGCGTCATACTGTCATTGCTACTATACGCTTCGTATTCATGTGGGCGAGTCTTGCTATTGCCGGTAGCTTGTGGTTTCTAATCTACAGATGGTTTAGTTTGTAGACACTTGTATTATACAGCGGTCCCAATTTTCAAGATTCCCACTCCTCGCCGGTGGTTTCGTGGATATATAACGTCCCTGCGCTTTTCTTAAACCAATATTACCTGCTCACTGAGATTACTTGGAGCCTCTGGTGACGAAATGATGAGCGCTGTTGATATTTTGCGTATAGCTAGCTCAGTGCTTTAGAGGAATTCTTTCTTTATGTTAAGAATCTTGTTTAATGAAAAGTGGTATTAAACCTCGGAATTTGAAGAAATAGTCCTCGGCTAGGGTTACATCCAACTACAATGTAGAACTATATCTTCTCGTTATGCCAGGAGCCTTTTCAACATCATATATCATATTTACATTGAACAGTATCTGAGGATACAATCCACATAAATCTTAGCACATCACATTCCATCGTCGGCATGCCAGCTAGGAGACTTGATTTACTCAGGAAGAAGTTGGAGAGACAGAGGGTTCATTGTCAGATGGACGCCGTACCATACGGTATCCGTTTTATTTGATCCGTTGTTCCCAATCCATTTTCATGAACCAGGCTGCAACGATGATGCGGTGTATCAGAAACCAGCAGAGCCCCGTTAACACCGAAGATAAAACCCATTTTGCCCCAAGTGCATCGTGCAAGTGCAAGTGCGAAAACAGACCGTAACGTCCTGAAATGCTCCTTCTTCCCTCTGTTCGCCGCCGCCCCCCAAGCCACCGCTACTTTTTGTTTGTCCTTTACTTGTGGAGCTTGCGCTGGTAGAAGGCGAGTTCCTCGCCCTCCAAAATGTAGCCTAGCAGAGAAAAGTTAGTGGATTGCATCACAAGGGCTTGATGTTAATATCGTGTCTTACCGTCGCAACGACCACTCTGGCCCGGCCTCGAAGAGACGACGGCATACAAACGACCGGCCTCGAACTGCTTCTCGAGAGCACCCTCGACCTTGGCGGTCTTTGCACGAGCCTCATGCTTCTTCTGGACGGAGTTGCTTCCCTTGGCGAGCTCCTCGATCTCCTTACCCTGCTGCTGGGCGACCTTCTGCTGACGACGGCGACCGAGCTGCTGGCCGTAGTGGGCCTCGTACCACTGACGGAAGGGGGCGGCATCGACCTGAATGACGGCTGACTTGGTCAACGTGTTGGTGCGGACGAGTTCGTTGTTGGACGGATGGAACACCACGGAGATGACACGGGTCTTGCGGGTGCAGCCCTCAGATCCCCAGGCAAAATTTCCGTTGTCGATACGGAGAGCACGGTATTTGTGGTTGCCGCCACGGGTGCGGACGACGTGGACACGCTTAGGACCGATACGGGTGTTGGCCTCCTGTCGGGCCTTCTCGAAAGCTCTCTTCTTCCCTGTCGTGAAAAGGTCAGAACGCATGTCCAGAAACTGGGCAGAGAAAAGACTTTGTTCCCATCTGTTTTGGCAGGGCTACTCTCCAACTACTCTACTTTTGGGAAGAGCAGGAGGGAGTGGTGGTCTTGCCTCCACTGTCATGGAACAGTCCATCTCGCCAGACTGAAGCGATACGGGCTTTCGATTTAGATTATTCATCGAATCGTCGAGGACATACTGTAGAAGGCACGCTTAGCACCAGAGGCGCTGCGCTTGTGTCTGGTATCGCGAGTGAGACCCATTCTGGAGGAGAAAGAGGCAAGTTAGCTTCGCTGTTCTTCCTTGCTGAGACTGTGGTAGTGAGTCCTTATCCCGTAGGCCGATGGCAATCCAAATAGTCTTGCGAGAGGCCTAGAAGGAGAGCAAACTGCTTGAGGCTAGATAGAGCACTTACTTGTCGTCAGATGTGTGCTTGCGAGAGGATGCTTAACGATGTGGGCGATAGTTGTTTGGCGGGGGCTTTGATGGAGGTGTGAGGGAGCGTACAAAAGTTTCAGCTGCAGTGCTAGATCGGGATTGAGAATTTGGTGGGCCAAGATTTTAGGAATTTTGATCTTAGGGCTCGGTTGTGAATTGCCTTCATTCACCGCCTGAGTCTCATTTCCTAATCAGCATCATTATTGACCGCCGCCCTGTAGGCATGCGATAAGCTGGGTACTATTATCACATGATCACTTACCTCAGGCTGCCGTGGTAATTTACGGTCATGATGTGGGCAGCCGCATTGGATTCTAGAGAGTCCCGGTAAGGGGTGAAAGAAATCGTTGAGTTGCCGTAGTCATAGCTACGCCTAGTGTCACTCCTCACTTTGCTTCCAGTGATGCGTTCAGTGGTGCTTCTGAAGGTGGTTCTACTGGTAGGTTTTCCGCTGCCGCGGGAAGTACGCATAATATGCCATCAATGTGTCAGTCGTGGATGACAGTTTCCAGGATAGCAGCGGTTGTTCGCCTAAGTTAGGAAGATAATCTCGAAACCAGCCTCTGTCTTAATTTCGACTTTCGAAGACAAGTCATAACCTTCTTCAATGTCTTTCATTCATCCATCTATCTTTGTTCTCTTGTCTATTTACCCTTCTCGTCGTGGCCTTCTAATTCTGAATATTCTATCGCATGTTCCCAATTCACTGCCTCTGATAGCTCTCCATGGAGCAGGAGGCTTCTGTGAGGCGTCGTAGCTTAACTACGTTAGCCCCCGATTCCCCGTTTTGTAGTTCTAGGCATGGCAAGGATCTCGTAATAGCTCTTCGCAGATCAAGTCATCTCAAATTCCCCTTCTCCAGTATCAACCACTCACTGATCTCATATATTCTCAGACACAGACCTCGCCAAATCTCGCCCTTATATTCTTGTCCACGGGATACCTCAATGTTCTTGTCCGTATACTTGTTGATGAGGCCCGTCTCTTTCGCCCGCCTCGCGTTTGTGGTCAGCTTGCTCCCTAACAGTAAGGCCCGAAGGGGGAAGGTGAACTTCGTCAACAAGTTCCATGGGCTCCGAGCCTTCGGAATCTTCCGATTCGCTGTCTGTGAAGTACCAACGCCCACTTGTCATAACAGTGCTGAAAGATACCACTAGAACTCAAAGATGTGGCTAATATGGGGGAGTCGAGGGGTCCTGAGCTATTGGCCAGAATACGAACTCATCCACAGTGCGTTCCATTTGATACAGCTCTTGAAGTTGGTGGGAGAAGATCCTTATTCCCTTCCTAAGTGGGCCGTACGCCAATCTTGGTGTGATCAAATTCGGCTGGCTCTTCTTATCCGGAATTTCTGATCGCTGATTGTTCATGCCGAGTGTGAATACCTCGATATTATTTGGCCGTTCTGCCAATTTGCCAAGCGCTTCCCCAAGACGATCGCGGCGATCTTGGCGAGCCCTAGCGTACGCATCAACTAATTGGTGAAGATCTGCATCTTTCTTCTCGTCAAAGCAGTGGTAGTGCACTGCTGAACGGTCTCCCAGCGCCAAGTTCACTTCCTCGAGCCGAGGAGACTTTGCCAGTAGCCTCACTATAGATTCGCCTTCGTAGTATCTCTCAAACGGGCTATCCTCGCAGCAGACCTGGAACTTGGTGATAATGGACATCTCCGGAAATTCGTCCCATTGACCGAAGAGGGGTAACCGCCATTCATGACCGAAAATGTTATCACAACTGTTAAGTGTTGAGCAAGGAATAGGGCCGCCCCAGAGAGTGAGCTCTTTGGCGCCCATCTCGGCGTCTGTGACCTTTTGCGTGCTTTCACGCCACGAGCGCCAATAGTCCAGGAACTGCACAACTCCTTCGTGTATTTTGTCATGCAAATGTTCTTCCTGCTGTGGTGTGATACAACATGTACCACTAAGTAGCGACACCACTTTAGGCTCCATTACGAAGAATTTCCTGTGTTTTCTCATGTGTGGCCCCTCGAACTCATGTCTTATATCGTTGTTCTCTAGTACCTATTCCTTTAGGCCCATCTGGCGGAAGCGACAGTGGTATACGGCCTCCATAAATTTCGGGGATAGTGTGGCCATCCCTGGTAGTGGTGCATCATGCTCCCGCGTCAGAGAATGATTGAAAATGTGGTCGGTATGAGGATTTGGATTCGTTTTGATATATTCAAGGATGAACTCGACAATTATTTCGACGATCTCGAGAGGAAGGGAGAGCAATGTTGAGGATGAATCACTCATTTTGATGATTGAGGTAAGGAAACAGAATTTTTGGGTTGTGTAAATGAGTTACAAGACACCAGATCCTGTAGAAGTAGAGAATTCTAACTTGACAGTAGACGAGAGGACATTGGTCTGAAATGGTTGCGAGCTAGAAAATAGGGAAGGAGAGATAGAAGAGGACTCTTCGGAAAGCATTGATAGCGTACTTCTTAAACGAGAAGAGATTTTATAGTATCCATGAACGGCAAGCAACCTTGAGATAATATGACCAGGAGACCGGACGATAGTGTAGTAAGAATACAACGCTCACTATTTCATGTATTGATTACGTTCTACTCCGGCTCATCGATTTTGCCGTCGGAAGCATTCGGAAAGTTGATAGGAAAGTAGAGTCGGTCCCTTGCCAAGGGTGCTGTTCCGGTTGATACTGCGTTACTCGGAGTAAAATATACGATGCACAACTCTTTCCCGCTGCTAGACATACCTACCTACCTATTTACTTCGACCTACACGATTTACTACTATTAGCTCATAGTTCATCCACTCATCTATTCCCTTAGACTCCGCCCATCTAAATCTAAACTACAACCTAAACCATAAGCTCAACCCAATCCCTATGACCCCCACTAGCACCCCTATGGTACCCCCCGCAACACCTAACCTCAACCGTCTAATCATTCTAGTTCTATCGTCCTTCAGTACATTCAACACCTTGTTATGCTCCTCTATTTCTACCAATATCTTTCCTACCTCCCAAAGCCGTAGATTCGCTTTGTGCAGGGCTTCTTTTGTTTCAGCTAGTTCTATCCCGAGAAGGTAGATCTCCTCTTCTGGCTTTGCCTGATTTGGCGTTTCTACTTGCCGGATTGGATGGACTTGGACTCGTTCAGGAAGGGAGGTTCTGTTCCAGTCGCCGCTGGAAACAGAGATTGAGCTTGAGCTGGATGATGAGGATGTGGATGGGCTTGAATTTTGGGGCTTGGAACTGGGGCCTGTATCATCGGCGTAGTTGCCAACGTTGAACCAGTGTGTTCCGTCTAGCACGCTTTGCTGGTTATGATCTGCGGTGGACATTATGAGATCGGTAGTGGGAACGGGGTTCGGAGGCCAGGGAGGCTTAGCAGTGTTTAGATAGCGGATAATCTGATAATATGGCTTGTTATAATCGTTCTTCTAATTGGCAATTTTTTCTGGTCTGGTCTTAAGGCTAGCTAGTCTTTCTTTTTGCATCAGGGGAATTTCTATATAAAGGATAGGCAAGTCGATATGAAACATCAGCTGGAGTCATGGCAGTTATGAACCATGTCCAGTTAATGTGTCGTTTGGGTCTATGACTGGATAATGTCTTGCCTATATATCGGTTGTCATAGTTAATTTGCTAACAAAGGATCGTCATTTTGAACCTCCATATTTTACACTGTATCCGTCATAGACGCAAAAACTTACGACTAAATTTTTTTCCTTTGCTCCTTCAGTGCCACCGCTACTGTTTGCTTGACTGCCTGACTGCCTTCAAGTTCAGCTGGGTTGGTTGCTGTAGGGAAGCTAAGAGAGCACAGCACATGAATTTCGACAAATCGAGTTCAGCTGTTTGTAGGCTGGCATCTCGAGGGGGGGCCAACTACACCTAGATATTCACGGAGTCCTGATGATGTATTTTCGGAAAATAATCTGTATCAGCTCATGGCTTGCGTCTAGCTGTGATTTTATGTCTAGGCTTAGCCTTCAAGTTCTTGAAGTTGTTAGTACAGCACGTGATGTAGCCCGCGTCGGAAATATAGTCGACCCGGAGCCGATGCCTAGTCCTTGGTAGTAACACATCAGCAGTCTAGTACTACCCGGTGTATTAATGTATGTTCTCTTTCTAGACTTGGTGTGAACTTCCAGGATGAATACTCAATGCACGCTCTGGGATTTCTTTTTCGATATATAATTATCACAAGCAAATACCGCTCTCAAGGATCTTACACGAAGGAATGGGAGTTGTGTCAGTGCTGCTGGCAGTAGGACCTGGCTATGAGGATGGTACCTACCCGTAAGGGTTACCCCCCGCCCATCAGGATCACCACATGATGGAGAAAATATATCAGGAAATGAATAATAACAACATTATGACCACTCATGATCTTCTCACCTGGTATTGGTATGACTTTGTGAAACAAAATAGATAGCCATGAACGAAGTGGCTCGCTGCCAAAAGCACTAAGGAGTGCATCTTTGGGAGATGCAGATAAACACCCTTCTTCCTTTGCCTCATGCAAAGTGGGATATGCTGCGATAGCACTAGGTACAAAAACTAGGCAGAGTTATTAGCGAGAGATACCGGATTTGGTATCTTAATTTCGGTATGACCCTCTGAGTCGGGGCTTGGGATTATTCTCCCAGTTTCTGTGAGAATTATATATCGACAGCGCGGTGATAGATGGGTCTTCATTCTGGCCTGCTGAGGCTGAAGCCGAGGAAGGGGAAGAAGGGAAAGGAAAGGCAGCGGGAGAAAAGAAGATAACACCGCCCCTTCTGGCCAATCCCTGAGGTCATGGTCGTCGCAATTGGCGCCGTCTCCCCAAGTGGAAAATAGTGCTTCTCAACAGAGAAAACCCGGGATGTGGAGCCCAAGGCTTTGATGAAGAACTGGTGTGCCACCCCATTGCTATTGGGATATTACGTACCGTGTCTTCAAGATGATTGCACAAGATTGTGTGGTCGGAGACGAGAAGGAGTAGCCGAGGGAATAGTCCTGCACCGCACTTTTTCGCAAGTTCGCAAGGGGTAAAAGACGTAAAATGCAAGCCAGCAGACTCAAGGTCGACTCCAAATCGATCGAGAGAGACGACTAGGGTGCTCTAGAACCTCCGAAGGACAACGTAGCGCATGCGGTGACCCGCCTGGACTAGACTCGGAGGAGGTGGCGGTGCAGCGTCACGGGTTTGAAAGCGCGACTGGAAAAGCCTATCGTCAAACGGCCAGCCGTTTCTGCCTCTAAGCCTGAGCATCAAGACAGCGGGGCGGGCTCCTTTGTCTCAAGTCTTTCCTCAAAAGAAATGAAGTAGGACCAAATTTGCCTTGCAAGGAAATGAAAGGCTAGGTGGGTATGCGGGTTCTTTGAATATTATGATGTGCATGGAAAGCCAGACAATGGCTTGATGAAGAAAGAATGATGCATGCGAAGAAGCTTTTGAAGCTCTGATGTTGGGCGTTCGAGAGTAGCGCTCGTGGATCTCAGCCTGGATCCGTGCCATTGTCGGAGATTTTCTAGATATTAATTGAGATTTCAGCGACCGAAGAATGGGAAGGAACATGCCCTTCTCGAGCATATCCGAGTACCGAGTACACCCTGCTACTTAGGCTTTTTGGCAACCGCACGATCTCACCATCCCTGCAGCCAGATCCCGACTGCCTGGAACCCGATTTAGCAGCCAACACTAGGATTTGACGTCGTTAACCTTCACGGCCCAAGATTTGGTTGTCACGCACAGTACATTATTACATTCTGGTCGCCTATGTATCTCATTCATGAATATCACATCAATAGCAGCTAGCCAAGGCTAAGAAATCGCCCGCACGTCCTTGTGTCATCGTATGGACTGATTCGCGATGGCACATGGAGCAAAGCAAAGCCAAGTTGTATGCACGAAGATCACGTTATTGGATACCCGTGTAGGCAGAAGTTTATGTCGATGTGTATTCCCATCTTCCCCTCTATCAGTTTGAAAGCAAAAACCGTTACGCCGATACTCATAAGCCCCTCCACCAGAAATGTTGCGGGTATAAGGGGAGATTTTGTTTCTACCCGTCTCAGCCATAATCTACTCTCAGTTCAGGAGACTAAAAGTTTACACGTCCTGAACCAATGTTTGTCCAGGATGTATGGCCAGGAAAATGCAACACCCACCACAAAGATATGGTAGGCCGAAAAGAAGCGAAATTGTCCCGAAAATCCTATAAACTACCGTCCACCCAAATGGTATATTTCCCGCTAATGTGAAGGCCGAACCGTTAATAGGCACATACAAAAAGAGAAATCTCCCGTATGTGCAAGTAAAGCGAAAAGTAACATTTCCAGTCCGTCGCGACAAGTCGTTCGGGACTCAATTCAGCGACAGGCAGCACGGTTCAGCTCGTCGTGTTGGGTTTGAAAAAGGAGCTTCGCCTGTCTATGCCTCGACGATCCTGGAACCGCCACGCTTCCTATGCATGACAAAGGTTTCGGAAATGCCAGCCTCGCATGTGGTGCCCGCGGCCATAGAGATGACAGCAGACCATATACCAGAGGCACAGCGTTGGAAGGCGGAACCGCTGATGCAATTCCACTCTCCCTCGGTGTCGCAAGCTTCGCCAACAGTAAATCCACCTTCGGAGGTACCTGGGGCGGCAGTAGCGGTGGCGGCAGCGCTTGTAGAAGCAGAAGTTCCAGCGACGGCTGTAGTGGTGACTTCGGTCTTCGTGGAGGTCATGAAGGTTGTGGGGTTGGCGGCTTCTTCGGTGGTGGAGGCGGCCTCAGAGGAGGAAGCAATTTCGGTCTCAGTCTCGACAGCAGAAGTTGAAGAAGCCGCAGAGGTAGTAGCACCGTCGGCCGGAGTGGTAACGAAAACACCGCCAGGACTAGAAGCAGAAGATGGTGAGTTACTGACCGAAGATACAGGCATAGTGTTCTCGGAAGATGGAGCGGGTTCAACGGGGATTACTGTCGCAATCGTGCCCGTCGGAATGTATGTCAAAGTCTTTGTCGACGAGTGTGCACTAGCCGTCGTTGTTCGGTTTCCAGTGTAATAACAAGTCGTAGTCTTGGTAAAGGTTATGTGGATGGGCCCAACTCCACCAGTGGAAGTGGCCGTCTCTCCGCTTGTGCTACTAGCACTACTACTAGCAGCGGCAGAGGTAGTAGTAGAGGCGAACGAACTTTCGACAGAAGACTCGGTAGACATATCAGAGTAAGAGGTAGAGGAAGATACGTACATTGTGGAGCTTGAAGTAGCCGCGGCGTCAGTTGTAGTAGGCTCGGCTGAGGCTTCGGCAGAAGTGCTAGATCCAGAATCGCCACCAGAGCCAGAATCGTCACCAGAGCCAGAGCCAGAATCGGAGTTGGAGGGAGTTCCCGCGCCAGTGTCATCGGGGTCGGAGCACTTTGCCTCATCAACATAGAGACCGGCAGCATCGGTGTCGCGAACGACTTCCTCGCCGGGGTTGGGGAAGTCGACATCAATCATTTCCGATGTCTGGCATCCATCGGTACCGTCAATGTTGGCGACGAAAATGTTGGGACGGTTATCGAAGGCAACATCGCGCTTCTGAGCCTCGATATCACGCTTGGAGGAGCTACCGGAGATGGTGACAACGGCGCAGTTCATGTACATTTCACGGTTCCCAATCTTGTTGAACCAGGTCCAAGCAAACACAGCATCTCCAGATGGAGCATCGCTGGGAACGGTAACGTCATAACTAGTCTCGCCGTTGGCAGAGGGACAATTTCCGATAAAGCTCTTGATGACCTTGAAGGTAGTACCCTGGTCGTAGCTGAGAGAGAGCTGACAGCTACCTCCTCCGTGGAAAGCGCCTCCGGTGATGGTGATGTTGCGGGCCTCACCAGCGCTCCACGTATCAACGGGAGAGCCAGCGTCAGTCCCGAGAGCATCGATGACGGAGGAATCACGGCAAGGGAACTGCTCGCGGCCGGACATGGGAGCTGTGTATGTGTCGAGAACATTTCCGCCGTTGAATGGGTTGTTAGACGCGAAAACGGGGGCGGGATAGCTCATCGTCATGTGGGCGACGGAAGGAGCGGCGGCCATAAGAGCAGCCGTGGCCGCAATGAGGGATGATTTACCAAACATGGTTGCGGTGTTTGTGTGTCTCGTAGGCTTGTTGTCGAGAGGATTGATTTTGGTAGCGAGGTTGGCAAGTCTTGCTTGTGTTTCCTAAAATAAGGTCGTTGGTAAAAGTTGCCGGGATGGCTGTGTTGAGGGAAAGTTTTTGAGTTCCTGAACTCTTATCCGTCTAGGATTTTTATATTTGACTGAAGGAGTGTCTTGGGGTGAAGTTGTCTGAATGCGATTGTTGCACGAGCGTGACACGAAGGACGGGGTGTTCTCCGTGAATGTTTTTCTTCTGCGAGCCTCGGAAATGAATGATGTGCTCGACGGGGAGTCGGGTATCTTTTTTATCTACTGGCTTGATCAAGGGGAGAACCGGTCTCAATGGGATTGTTGTCTGATGGTCAAGGAGTGTGGGCGAGACAGGGAAACAATTCGATTCACTTGTGGAAGGGGTGAATGACGTTGTTCGGCAGCTCGTGAATAGAAACGAAGTGAAAAAAGGACCAGGCCTGGACAAAGGAAGAAAAGAAGAAGATTAAAAGGGCAGGAAGAGGGGCGAAAGTGTACACGGCACTGATGAGGTGGTGAGTGAGAAGGTAGGGCAGAAAGGACAGAAAGAGGCTTTGTGCGGCCCAGAGTATCTTTATATTCTAGATCGGTAACTGCGGGTCTGGCTGCTATTAGAGTGGGAAGGTGTAAGGGGCCTGCGCTTGCCGCTCCCGTGCTGAAGAAACGGTACGTACCTTTTTTCTCTTTTTTTTTCTTCTGTCCAATCTGGATCAATTATCCAGGATGTGCACATGGTTCAGGGAACACTTGGTCTAGTGCCGGTGCTTGGGTCCCTTGCTCGGGTTGTTGCTGAAGAAAAGTCTGCTTGCCCTCGATGATCGCCGCCCTGCCACCTTTTCCGGCACCTGGACGCCGATTATAGTTCTTCCGTCATATGTATGATGTATGGCTGTAATGGTCCAAGCCTGTGATTCTTAGCTTGTATATTACCCATTCTTCTCCATTTATCGTGTATCAGATTCGTCACGGTCACTATTCGTGTTATCGTCTCTTGCAAACACATGTTGTGGTAGAGTTTGGGCTTGTGTGATGCGATGAGCTAGGTCTTCAAACTCGTCTTGTGGTTCTCCCGCTCCGGGAGATCTATGTTTATCATGTATTGAAATATACCATTGAGTACA
The DNA here is from genome assembly GCA_022664585.2 of Zalerion maritima. NCBI lineage: Eukaryota > Fungi > Ascomycota > Sordariomycetes > Lulworthiales > Lulworthiaceae > Zalerion > Zalerion maritima. The sequence continues at coordinate 66,976 of JAKWBI020000016.1, read as the reverse complement.
CGGGCTCGCACCAGCTATTTTCAAACCATCAAAGATGGTTAAAAACGACGGAAGGGTGGTGGAAGCTAATATGGTTATCAGGATGCATCAAAACTCCGAGCCGGTCTATCCATTCCCAGCACAGCCGGTAAAATCAACATGCCAGCTTTGAGCATATCATCCTTCCAACACCGGCAGGGTGCGTTCTGTAGTACGGATGTACATACATACGCTGTTCTTGGATCGGAGAACCTTGATACCGTTTTCCAGTGACAGCGCAAGCAAGTGTCTCATCTTATTCAGTCGAGCAGCCCGCAAGCCAAGCTGTTGGCCATGGTTGGGATCATAGTGGAAACTGGACGACCTACCAGGTTGTTTGATACCAGGGGGCAGCTGGCCATCTTGGCTTGCTTGGGACGAATGATGCCAGGACTAGGAAAGGCATGTGCGATCGAAACCGCATTGCTGAGACCGTAACGAACAAATGAGTGAGTACGCGTATTGCAAATACCATGTTGGATGTCTGGCACAACAAACGAAAAGGCAGCGGAGTGGATAAGACATTCTGGCGTCGACACACAAACGACGATGAGTGAAAGGGGTCAAACGACGAGGGAGGTGTAAGGCCTAGACGGCTCACTTCCGGTGGGGAGCGAGGGCCAATTAAAATGGTCATGTTCCTGGATGGCTGAAACGGACGCTTCCACCCATTGGTTCGCAAAGCCCGCAGGCATTTTGGCGGCGGGAGTCTGGGGTAAACGGGCAACGGTACGTACCTGTCCTACTGCCGTAAGCGGGACTGTGGCACATCTGCTTCTGGAAGAGTCACAAGGAGGGGGTCTTGCGCGAGCCATTACTGGCTGCGGCGGCGTCCAGTAGAATAGCTTAGCGACACTTTCCCACTAGAGATTTGCCTCTCTAGCGTGCCCACTCTCTGTATTCTGTCCACTGACGTCTAGCGTCCCCCACTGTAGCCCCTGAGACCCCTAATGATGAAACATACGCCTTCCAAAAACGAAAGGGGATAAACGCTACTTCTGATCTTTTTGCTTGTCAGGTTTTTTCTATGTTTTCTTTGCCCTGTGTCTCCTCCGGTGTTTATGCCCATTAATTTTTTTCGGTTTAGCGACAAGTTGTTGAGAATACTCTGACCAGCAGCCGCGAAGGCGACTCATGACTAGGTTGTTCCCGTTTCCCATCACAAGATGCCAATAACTGCTGGCTGATTGGACGTGTCGCCACTTGACGCCCCGACCAGAGGAGTACTGATGACATCCGTCTTGCCGTCTCCTTTCCGCGGACAGCTTGCGGGATGCATTATTTTTCGGCAAGCTTCGAAGACTCACCTGGCTGCTTGCGAAGCACTTCAGCTGGCCAAGGTCTCTCGCCTTCTGCCTCATTTATTCCAGCCGGGGCTTCATGGCGGGTCCAGCGGGTCCAGCGGGCGCAGCACCAAGGACAACCCATCCAAGCAGATGTAGTCCTAGAAGCATCCGTACACAGCTTACGCCTTTTCGTGGGGCACGGTGAGCTGGCGGGTGGCTTGTGCAACAACTAACGCTCGTTGACGGCGAACAGAGCGTTACGCATCCACTCCTTTCGGCCGCAGCCTCAACCAGTCTTGGCCACTCGCTCGCTCGACTCTACCAAGATCCGGTTCTAATAGCCGTGCCCGCTCTTCCGTCATGCGTCAAGAAGTGGACTTTATCTTTTTGATATCCTCGGTCGAGTTAATTTTGTGATCGCATTCTGCTCGGGTTTGCGACAGCAACCTCTTATTGTCTCCCTATCCGGATGGACAACAACACGGCAGGCGACCCCCCCCCAAGGATGTTGTCCGCAAAGTGCGTACTTTACCCACATTTTTTCAAATACCGAAGACGGGACACAAAATGCAGATACCCACCTGCGCTGTTAGTTTAGACAAGAGTTTGCTGGTCAGCCCCCAGCTTCTAGGTAGACCTTTTCTCCTGGCCTGCTTGCATAACTCTAGGTTCAAGATCAGAGAATCTGCCCATGGATGCACTCAAAGAAGGCGTACTCTAAACCCACAAGACTCAATATCGACATGAAGTTCGGTGATATGCGGATAGTTGAGGGGTATGTAGAGCAGCTACTTGCCTGACACACAGCAAGACCGGACACCTGCGGGCGGCCCCCTTCCCAATCTTGCTGTGGCGGTGACACAAACACGACGCAGCGAGGAGGTGTGGGTCAACAGCAGGCTAAGGTCGGTCAGAAACATAGGAGAAACGTTTCCCAAATCCCACCAAGAATGAGCCTTCTTATTGGTCTTTCGCCAGAAGTTCTCTCGTTTGCATGGACTCTACTGGTTAAATAGGTCGTCGCGGGCGGCTCAAAGGAAACCTGGATATACCCAGAGCTACGGCGAACGTCACATCGAGACTCTTGAACAGCCATTTTCCCGGAGAGATATTTGCCATGGCCGCGTTACTTCCTACTTTCGCGGTGAGGTAGGAGGTTCCCACGAGACCATGGTCTTGGCCTCCATCTGCAGTACCATATTGCTGGGCACATGAGAACTGCAGGCCGTCGCCTCACTTTGGCTCAGCTAGGTGGAACTACATCTAAGGAGGAACTCGTCCACTGACAAGTCTCCTCTGCCGCCGCGCTTCTGCAGGGACAGCGAAGTGCATCGATGTACTAATGATATTGTAATATGCTCTAGTTTCTCTGGACTGGACACCTGGCAAACAAGGTCTCCCTCCCGACAAATTCAAACTCTGGCAATGCCCAGGGGACAAAATCCTCACCAAGGTCCACGGATGAAGGCCAATAATCTTCCGGCCGTGTCGATTTGTCACTACTCCCGGACGGCGCCTCGTAAAACCAGGTCGGGTCCTCCGCTCCCGGGTCTTGGTGGCTGCTGGTGACCTCCTAGAGCTGTTAGCGCATTCTTCCGTACGCCAACCGCAATTTGTATCAACGGCACACCAGCCGGCCTGTTCTACTATGTACATAGATGTGTGGCTTGCACACCAGCATTTGGATGGGGAATGGAAGCGCCTCTGTTCGGGTTGCCGCCGCCATACATATCCGCAACGGCGGACCAAGCTCAAGCCATGGCTTTCTGCTATTCGAGTCTCAATGTTAGCACGTATGACAAAAGAGATCACGAAGGAAGAAATGTCATTTGGGGACAGCACAGCATTTTCAGTGGGTCGAGCGAGGAGGATGGAGCCTGAGCCCTTTTTCAGAGGTTCAAAAATGGCCTTCTGAAGACTGTCGCAAGCTGCTGCGCCCGTCCGGTCTTTGGTTAACACATCGCCGTCTGGAATTTCGTCTGGTGGGACGCATTAAAGATGTGCCGTTGGGTTCCCAAACCCAGCCCCCGGCTCTAAGCAAACAAACTCTTACCATCAGGCCGGCGACAGGTGTTTCTCAAATGATCTCCAGCCAGATGATCTGTGCAGAGTTCGAAACATTGATGCGGGGGGTGGGAAGTCCTAGTTACTCCAAATATTGCTAGACTCCATATTACAGAGTTCGAACAACTAGACGAGGAGCCAACGATGCTCGCCTCTCCAAATGACGAAAAAGGAAAGTGATGGGTAGTCCTCCGGTCGGTCACTCTCAGGTTTTGTTGTACGGGGATACGGCACAACACAGCTGCATTCTAGCTGTTCACGATGAGGACGGCATAGCCATCGCATCCATGAATGTGAGAGCCTGACAGAGGCAACCTGTAACCAATCCTCCGCGGCATGCACATATGTATGGGCCGATACAAATGCTGGGTTGTAGGGGGAAAGACTAGGACTGCGCAACCACCTTCCCCTGCCCGCAGACCCTGGAGCACACGAAAGCATGCAAGCAACCTTCTCTCTCGTTTCGTTTTAACTACACAAGGCGGGCTTCGCAATTGGCGAACAAGGTTGGGACTATTAGGCCGAAGGGAGAAAAAGACTGCATGTGAATGATGGCCTAGCCGTCAGTATGCCTCGTCGGATATTCTCGCCAGCCAGCTCGGGGATCACTGCTGCCCCAGCGATCGACTCAAATCGCCACTCCAAAAGTCCTTCACTCAAGAAATGTCCCCTTCGGCATCGGCCTCGCGTTCTCGGCGAGGCTTGCGTATACCCCCGAGGGCAGAAAGGACATTTCTGCTGTTTCCGATCGCCAAGCCTTTGGATTCTGTGCTCTGGAGAGGTGGGGGATTGGATGGCGACGAGATCAGATGTTTTCACGTTAATGAGATGGCCCCCAACGCCTCTTCTGTGGGGACTGCCGCGGCTATTTTGGCTTTCATTGGTTCCGATTTTCTTCAGCCGCGGGGTAAGATCGCCCTCCTTCCCCTTTCGAATTCATGCAACAAGGTCCGCGCCACAGCGCGTTCGTTGTTCAAGCCCTGTGCAGGGAAACGACGTTGAATTCGCTGTCAAGCCAATTTCTAGGCCCTGGACGTTGACGTTCGGAGATTAATCGGCCAGGGGAGCGACAATGCAATTCTTAAATGCACGTGAGGGAAATTTGCAAGGAGAAGATGAGTTGGGATAGCCTTCTCATGGGTCGTTGAATACTCGTCGCTCACCTCAGCGCTCACGATGGAGCCAAGATCCAAGCTGCGGCCAAGGCAAAGAAAAATATAATGCTGACACCATCAACCTAGGCGAAGAAACGACGCATCGCTGACGACAAGATATGAAATTATTCGAGATTCTCTTCTGCCCAATTGTCGGGCGCGCAGCCATGAATTGTGCGGCCGGCCCACTCACCTTCACCACCCCTTGAAACCTGAAACGAAGTGGACGCTTCCTTCCCCCCTTCTCGCGGAGCGCGACACCGTCGAATCCCATCGCGAAATCGACATATGTCCCTGCCTGGGTCCGACAGCTATTTTTCAGCCATCCGGCATTCCTCCTGAGGTCGCCGAAGATTGCGACGAAAGGCCATAAAATAAAGATCTTCGGGACATTGACGTCCCCGGACCCGAGGAGCAGGGGACCAGGTGGCGGGCCGAACGAATACTGGTGTCATTTTCAACTTCACCGTAAACTGTTTCCCTCGAGCTCCGTGCGAGTGACAAATATTATGTGTATTGTATAAAGGAACTTTCCTTTCCATCACAAGGTAGAGTCTTGGCTTTTCATCTCATGTCTATACGGCATGGAAGACTCGACAGGTCGAGCTCGCCTGCAGACGAAGTCGGGCATCAAGCGAGCGTGCTCACGATTCACTTCTCGACATCACTCAATCATCGAGTCGGGCCAGCTTCTTCTGGTCACGGAAGCAGGACTCTAATTGATATATGGTGTGCGAAAGAGATGGTTGAATTGATCAATATGAGGTCCCTGGCCAAGGGACTCGCTCACAAGTCACACCACCCTTCTAGCCGGCTTAAAAGTCCGAAAATGATGATTTTGACTGATCTGCATGCAGATGCTATTCCAATTCAAGTCCTGGGGCTGACCACCGGTCACCTGTACCGCGTTTCTTTGTCCGGGGCCCTTTTCTGTCCGATATGGATGTTGGTTGGCCAGCGCGAAGGCTATGGGACAGAGCAGCAACTGACATGTCGACATAGAATAGTAGGAGGCCCGATATTCGCCAGTACTCGGGGGGGGGGGGGCATTTCTCGTCACCAGCATGCTACTGAAGACAAAGACTGTGCAATCAATGCTGGATCATCAGGCCAAATCATGCCCGTTCTCCTCAAGGATACCAGCATGTTACTCTCAAATTCCAAGTGCCCACGATCAGGCGGCGTCGTCAATCGTTGGCAGCAGATGGCGATGGAGAACAAAGAACGTATTTTCAGTTATTTCGTCCCTAGTCTGCCCATGATCTCCGCGAATACACCCACTCTTCTGGCATGAAATTTGGATCGAACACCAACAGAAAATGGTTGTTTTATTCCGGAACCTCACTTTCCTGCTCTGGGTATCCGCCGCCAGGGCGACCGTCGCAGGGTCCACCACAAAGACCATCAACGGGGTGAGCCGAATATACACACTGGCTAGTTTAGCAGGCATGACTCGACCGACAGGTGCTTTTACTTCTGATGTGGTAACGGACGGAACTCCCATTGAAGGCTCAGAAAATACAGTAGCCCAAGACTCGAGCAACTTGGCGAGCGCGACAGGTTCGGAAGAGGGCATGGAGACGATACGGGAGACCACTATAGGCTCTACACTAACCACCACCATAGCCCGGCCCATGTCAACCGAAGTCGTACTGTCTCAAAACGAAGATGCTGGTGACTCTCTTGGGGAAACCATGACTAAAGCCGAATCTCCAAGCGACATAGAAGCATCGAACACCACATCCCTTTCTACATCTTCATTCGTATTCTCAAATTCATCCAGTACCTCCCCTACAACTAGTGCGCCTCAGGATGGAAACAGTGCAGGCGTGGGGATAACCCCAAGTGCATTCCTGCCAATCTCAGAGCAGACAAATATCAGCACTACGGCAGAGGATACAGACACTGGCCTTGTTGTTTCAACCACCAAGACATCACGGCCAACGAAATCGTCATTATCATCTTCATCCTCTTCCACACCCCATCCATCACTTTCCTCATCTATCGACTTTCCGAATGGGATCGCGGGCCGAACTACAGTCTCCAAAACTTCAACTGCTGTCTTCACTGCTACCGTCTCTTCAACAAGTTTCATCTTCGTGTCGATCACCTCCGAGGCTATATCCGGTTCAAGTTCTGCCAGTAGCACCACATCGAGAGTGTCCATGCTAGTTTCAACTTCAGAGTATACTCCCTCTACGTCTGCGGCTAATTCTGCCTCCGCACACCTCTCGATAAACATTCCCAACGGTATAGTAAACGAAACCACCACTACTCCAGCAGCGGGTACCGATATCCTTGATCCAACGCCCTCCACCCATGTAATCAGCAATCTCCTCTCCACCGACTCGCTCTCCTCGAAAGAAACAACAACCCCCAAAGCCACCAGTACCATCACAGTGAAAGTAACGTCCGCAGTGACATTTACTTCCACGGTGTCTGTTACTATAGGGGATATCGATGCCTCAACATCAACTCCCTTGCCAGCTTTGTCCGATGCTTCAGACAACAACACTGCGACCAGAAGCATCGAGCTTGGCGGTATGGACAATGGAATCGTGTACAGTACGGTCTTCATCACAAGCACAATCGAGGTCACCACAGTTGTTAGTCAAGGGGGCTTCTCGAGTAGCTCCATGATTGCGAATGGCCTCACCACCAGCGAAACCGACAGCAAAGCCCCTCTAGCTATAACCTCCACAGATGAAGCAAGCACGGAAACAAACTTAAACACCACACCGTTATCTCCATCTTCATCCTCGTCTAGCCCCTTTACATTTTCCAACAGCAGCACAATTTTGGCCTCGACATTCTCGTATGCAGGTGCGGCCACTCGAACGATCACGATAAAGCATTCTTCCTTGTCTACATCAGATATATTTTGCGAGGCCGAGGAGCTCGCCGTTTCAACTTCAGCCACGGCCACGGCCACAGATGCAGATTCAGGCGCTCCTGACGGCGTGTCCATAGAAACCGCACCCAACAGCAACGCCGACGCAATCATGTCCACGGCGTCTCTGGGTGGCTCGATCACTACTGTTTCCAGTTCCACCAGCCCTAGCGCCCGCCATACATCGAGCACAGCAGCAAGTACGGCAGATTCGAGCGGAACATCGATTCCAGGTTCCAATAGCGGGTTTGAAAACGGGATTCAAACCTCCGGCTCAAGTTCAACTTCAAGCTCAGGTGAGGATGAAGGGAGTGACACCCCAGCCGAGACAAAAACCATAACGTCAACAAAAACAATAGGCGCTGGACCAGGTTCCACCATCACGGTAACAATTGGCACCGTGGATGGAGATCAAGACAGGGGCAGCGAAACTGACACTAATGACGAGGATATCAGTATCACCCCGTTTCTAACAAACAGTGACAGTACCACCGTCGTTGATACCAACACCGTAACCGAAATCGAAACCGACGAGGCCGTGGCCTCGTCACTTGCTCCTATTACCACCTCAAACGAACCACCAGACACAGCAGCCCCAAGCACAACCGCACACCCAGAAACACCGTCCTCACCATCTTCATCTCCATTGACCTTAGAAGATGACGAAGATGGACAAACAACAACGGACTCAATCCCGGAATTCAGCAGCGGGATCGAAAGCGACGTCGAGACCCCAACCACAACCCCTATAACCGATGATGACGGGGATGAAGAGGAACACACAACCACAATAACAGCCACGATAAAAGCCACATTGACTGTGAACGTAACCGTCGCGGTAGGAACTGAAGCTGACACAAGAACGGGGACAGAGACTGTGATGACAACCAACCCAACAACTCCATCGGGACGATTCTCTACTTTTACGCACACTTTGGGGGGAAGTGGCGATGGCGGTTGTGGCAATAATGCTACGTCAACCCCAAATTCGACGCCGACACCAACACCAACACCCGCAGCCGAAGATGAAGTTGAAGGTGAGGAAGAAGAGGGAGTAGGGACAGCGATCTTGACCTCCAATGTCACAGCTACAAACTCCTCCCTCTCGAGTACTACTAGAAGTACGCCACTTTTCTTCTTCACCTCATCTGCAGGAACGGGAGAGGGAGAGGGAGAGGGAGGAGAAGCGACAAACACGCCTTCTCTGGAGGTGTCAACCACCACCACCACCACCACCACGCCCCTGGATGTAGATGATGACGGCGATAATGACGATGCATCCCCAACCAATACAGATGAGGCCGAAGCGGACACTACGCCCATATCCACCACAGACACATCCTCATCCAAAACCCTAGTCTCCACGCCAACCCTAACGACAACTCTCCTCCACCCATCATCACCCTTCCCCTCCTTTCCCGTCGCAAACAGCACCTTCTATTCATCCCCGCCCTGCTCCTTCTCATCGCTTTCGTCCCCTCGCACTAATTCCACCGCCCCCATCACCACCTCATCCCTCTTCTCAAACACCACCACCGCCGCCGCCGCCGCCGCCGCCGCCGCCGCCACTACTACTACCACTACTTCCTCGCCATCAACCACCACTCTCTACACAATAACCCTAACCACCACCCTCCCCAGCTCGACCGCCTCCGACGGCTCCACAGTCCCGGGCCACCCAATAACCACAATCATGACCCTGGAGCCGCACGCCACCGAATCTTCTTCCTATAATACCTCCTCCTCCTCCTCCTCCTCCTCCCCCTCCTCCGCTGCCGCTGCCGCTGCCGCTGCGGGCGACTTCTTCGACAGTGCAGGAACCTCGATGAAAGCCAGAGTGAGGGGGAAGCCGGCGGACGGGGGTCGGCCATGGATAGCGGCAGCAGCTGTCGGAGGTCGCGTTAGCATTGCAGTAATGCCAGCCGTGATATCGATGACGGTGGTCATGATGATGATGTAACTAAAATACGACTCGATCTGGGTGCCCAGCTTTCGGGGAGTATGTATCCTAGTAGTAGTAGTAGTAGTAGTAGTAGTAGTAGTAGTAGTAGTAGTAGTAGTAGTAGAATGATGTAGATATTCGAAGCAACCACAAAACAAGTTGGGAGCGACGGATTATTTTGACGAACACTAGATGAAAAACGGTAGCGAAAGGGAAAAGATGAGAAAACAAATACTGTTACCAGTCAATGGTTCACAATATGAATGTATTCTAGAATTATTCCGGGGAACATATGATTATAAGAACACTTCATTCCCCTCATGTCGGTGCCGAGATGGCACTCATGAGCTTCAAGTTCGGCCTCATGCATGACTATTGGTCAGCCACCACTGCGGCTCTAGGACGCCATTCTTTACGTCTACTACTGTCAATGAATTCAGGTCACACAGGTGGTAAAATACAATTCGCTGGTAAACTTCTTTTCGTCACCACTACCTAGTAGGCCTTATGCTCGGTAGAATGATTCAACCACACCACGACTATTCCACTACTAGGCAGCTGGGGACCCTAGAATCGGTTTTCTGCTCTCTTCAGCCTCTTTCACTTGTTGGTCCAGACCACAAAACCAATGTCCTAACGAATCCACATCCGCAGTTTCCAGTACCGGGTCTTCTTGGTGCAAGACATCAATGCCGAGCTTCCCTCATCGCCAGTCGGCAAATCCGGTGTTGCAGCGGTGTGATACATGACCATAAAACACTGCTAGATGGGCTCGATCACCCCGGCCCCAGACCGAACCACCACATGCCCCATCCGGCCACCCGCCTTGTCATATATTCTCTCACACTGATGCCCTTCTTGAGTAACTTCGGTTTTCGCCGTCCTCACACAATCCCTACTGCCCTTACGACAGCGAGTATCATCGATTACGATGTCCCAAATAATGCCCGGCTATATTACACGGCAATCTTGCTGAAAAGATACTCGGTGTGACCGAAAAGCCGCTGCTGATGGGAGAAAAGTGGACACGGGCAGATGGCAAGGCGCTGCAAGAACGAGCACCAGCCAGAACTGGTGCCACGAGACAAAGAAAGCCACCCAGGCATGTTCCGTTCAGGGCCTAGCTCAAAAATATAAAAGCTGGCCAATGATACCCACGAGACTTCATGGATGGATATCAATGCTATATGAGTGAGTGAAAACCTCGGCGCCCCTCAGTAGCACGATGCTGCAATTCGTGATACGCCTCGCTAGAATGGCTTTGAAACGCGCTCTCTTGTCGTTCCCCACCCAGAAGCAAAGGAGCAAATGTTGGTTTTTGGTGCTTAGCACATGGCGCGTCATTCCAGTGATTGCGGCAAGTCGAATGTAGAATATTGCGCCGTTGTATCGTTTGCAAAAGGTAGTTGTTGCATGGAGGCCCCAATATTCCCATTACAACTTGCCTAGTTTTCCATTGCTGAGGTCCATCCGGTGTTGCTGAAGTACCTTACGGTACTGCCACCACCACCTTCATGCGAGTTTGCCTAGTACTTGCGCATTTGGGCAGGCGGACCATTCTTCGCAAACTTGCCCTGTCCGGGCTGCTGCGAGGGGTAGGCAGGCTGCTGATACTGCATGCCAGGGCTCATGCCATACATCTGCTGGCCTTGTTGGGATCCCTGGGGTGCCATCATGGGCGCAGTAGGGCGGCCCGGACTGGGGTACCCATTGGTGCCAGGCATTGGCTGGGATACAGCACCACCGGGAGGCATGAACTGAGGAGGGTGCTGGCCAGGATACATCTGCATCTGCGGCATACCCTGGGGAGCACCGCCAGCGAAAGGAGGTTGCATCATCATTGGAGGTCCCATGTGAGGTTGCTGTGGCATGCCATACTGGGCATTGGGGAAGTTCCTATACTGGTTGTTCATTTGAGGAGTTCCTGGGGCGCCCATGTAAGGCATGTTGGGTTGGTTGTAGCCCATCTGGGCGGGCGAGTTCATGGCGGGAGGGTAGGCCATAGGAACCTGCGAGATGCGAGGAGATTGGAAGGATTGCTGAGAACTTGAGGGCACCATCCTATGGTCGTCCCCGTTACTAAAGGGCACGTGGGGAGGATGCGGATGCTGTCCACTCTGCATTTGCATATGCGGCATGTGAGGAGAGTGGCGAGGTCCCATGTGCTGCGCGCCTTGCTGTAGGTGGAAAGGTAGCTGGTGCTGATGAGCCAAGGGCATAGCATGCTGCGGGTTCGGTGTGGCTAGGGACGGGTTGGCGAAGGGTTGCTTCTCAAAGTGCTGGTGATACGTGAGATGCATCGTCGAGTCGGGCTTCTCGTCATCCTGAAGCTGGCGCCAGGTGGGTAGAGTGTCGTACGAAGGACGGAGGCCATCGTTGCCATCCCAGTTCTTCGTTGGAGGCGGCTTGGCTGTCTTGATGAAAGCTAGTGTGTTGCACTTCTTGATGTCGACGTTTTGAGTCTTGCGACGGATAAGCTGGCCGCGGTTCATGGGGGACGTGCTGGCAGGGGGCTCGCCCATGTGGTTCACGGACGAGCGTGGACTAGAGCCCGCCGACGGATGACCACTACCGAATTGAGGAATAAAAGGAGCCGCACCGCCAGGTCGGAATTCGTGGCTATTTGGATTCAATTTGCCACCCATAGGGGCCCCGCTAAGTCTACGAGGGCCATTGAAGTCGACGGGGTTCGAAGGGCCTGTTGGTGGAGGACGCATGTCTTGAGCGCTAATGAGGGCCGACTGGACATGGTGATGGTTGGGCTGGGGTGCATTGTTCATCTTTGCTTGCTCGATATTGCGCAAACGGGGCGCAAGATTTCCGGTTCTGGGACCCTGCTGAGGAAGATTGTGTCCCGCGGCCTGGTTATTACGGAAGTTCTGGTTCTGAAATCCAGGTCCATACGACTGCCTATTGTTGGGAGCATGGCGGGCGGGGGCGGCAGATGCCTGGGAAGCGCCAGTTGGGCCTGCGGGAGCACGGTGGCTTGGCCTAGTCTCGCTTTGAGGCCCGGTTGTGGTTTGCTCAGTTGGGGCTACAGGCTTGGCTTGTGCTTCCTTCGCGGCCAGTGCACCCTTGTTGTCCTTGCCCTTCTTCTCGTTCGCTACATCCGCCGCATTCTGAAGAGCCTTCTCCTGAATCTGCTGCTGCTTTGCAGGATCCTTAGCAATGATCCCAATGAGGTCGTTAGGCACAGGAGTCGAGAGCTTGAAACTGTCAGCAAATTTCTTAAGCTCGATCAGCTTAATCTCCTTGTCGTGCTTGGCCTTGTTGTGTCGGACTTGAGCTGCGTTCAACCGCTGGTTGGCAGCAAAGCTCTTGAAAGAGTTCAAAACATCGCGCTCCACGGTGGATGTGGCACTAGGGGGAACACCATCCTTGGTTTGGGCGGTAGTAGGTTTGGACGTGGCTGTCGTAGCCGCAGTGCCCACCGCGGGGCGAAGCGGGATGGCGGTCTGGTCTGCAGGCTTGGAGGACTCGGCCGTCTTCGATTCAGCCGGCATGGAATCGGTCTTTGGGACAGCCTTGCTCAACTCAGCAGACTTCGTCTCGGTAGCGGGGGCCGGAGATGTGGTCTTGGCTGCCGGCGATGGAATGGGCGCCTTGCCGTCTTCTGGCTTAGCTTGGCCTCCTTTCTTTCCAGCTCCCTTCACAACCGAAGAGATGATTGCAGGATCGACGGGGACGCCGTGTGCATTCGACTGTCCAGCTGGGGCACGACGGGCTGGGGGTGTATACTTGTTGCTACCCCCTGTGCTGAGAGGAGGGAAATCCTGTTGACGGCGAACTCCAGAGTATCTAGTAAGCCGGAATGTTAATAATGAAGAACAGAAGGATCATATATATGATAGGATGAACTTACTTTTCCTCCTCATCGCCCTTGTCGCCTCCACTAGAAGAAAAATCCATCTGTCTCTCCTCTGCTACATGGGGTGTCATAGCAGCCGTGCTTTGGATTTCTCGAGCCTTCTTCTCCGCATCGAGAAGGCGCTGCTTGTACTGGGGGTGAGACCTGTCAATGGCAGTGGTGTACATGGTCTCATCGTAGTCGGTCTTGACCCCGAAACGACGCTCGTTCTCGGCAAACTGGTCCCAAGGGCCAGAGTTCGAAGGACCTTCGAGACTCATGTCCATACCATCAGTTGACTCAGGCTCCCACTTCTTGAGAGTACGCTCTTGGCCGCCTCGAGTGTTGGAGATTGCGGCATCAGTTCGGAAACCAGATCGGCTGCCTACAGATGGTATCACTAGTTAGCCATGTTCTTCTCATATTAGGACGGTTGGGGGGGACGGGGCTAAATGCTAGTCAGGTATGGGGAGGGGGGGAGGCATACCATTCTGGGGTCGGGCATTGCCACTGGCCAAGGAGGCCGAAGCAATGTCCTTACGCTGGAAAGTCATGTTTTGGCTCTGCTCGTCTCTCTTTGTGCCGTTTGTGATATTTCCTCCAGGGAGCTTCTTCTGCTGCACCATTCTCAGGTTACAGCCCGACTCGGTTGCGCCTGCAAAGACACCTTCGAATTCGGCCCCAGAGGTCAGAGTTATGCGTGCTCGTTGGCCCTATACAAAGTCGGTTCCGGTTAGCCACAGATAAATATGATACATAGAAATACAATATCTGGAGGATAGAATAGTTTTTGGCTGGCGGTGTTGTGTGAGGTGGAGGTTGAAAGAAGACAGTGTAGGGGCGCCAGGGTTAGTGTGAAAGAAAGGGGCAACACAGCCAATGCAGTGGGGCTAGTGTTATCGTTATAGAGATGTAGTATCACGAGAGTAGACCTCTCCAAGCGAGCAGCCCATCAAAAGTGGTATCAAGGGGCCCGTAGTGTGTTATATAGCGTCGTCAAGACGGCGGGTGATGAGACGGGCAGTCTCAATCGTGTCTCTGCGGTGGAACAATGGGAGAAGACCGTGTGGGATTCAAAGGAAAATTGGCAGTAGCATGTGTAGACTCACCTCACGAATAGAGCAGAGTACAGATTGTGCCTGTTGTTGCTGCTGTGAAGGTTGAAGTTGGGATGGAGAGGCCCTATTCGAAACTGGCTGGCCGTTCGCCTGGGGGGGATTGGCGGGCCTGTTTGTGATAGGGCTCTTGCCTGTCCAGGCCTTCTGCTGGACTGCGGGTTGCTGCTGTCTGTCGGTCGGGAGAAGCCGACGGATGTCAGTCGAGGGGTCGCATATAGAGAGGCGGACGGAGAATGCGTGAACCACAATGAGGGAGGTAGATAGATAGAAAAGGGTTTGGGCTGAATTGAGGACACGGCGTGGATGGGAGATTGGCGCCAGAGGCCAGATACCCCAATCAAGACAAGCGATGATGACGGGAGGAAATCTGCAGAGAAAGGGCTGTCCGTGGGGAAAAAGAAAGAAGGGCTAAAGATCGGATGGAGAGCTGGAGAGTGTAGAATGGCGGTAGCCGTGTATTAATGCGAACTGTCTCGACGAGTGGTGGTGGTGGAATTGGGCTACTGTTTGTGCGGGTGCTCGGTGCTCGGTCCTCTGCTCTCCTGCCCTCTCTGCCAGGTGATTGTGTGCAGGCTGGATGGATGCTGTCGTCTCCTTGCTCCTTCCCTACCGCAGGAGAACATGGAAACAAAAACAAATTATACGACCTTGCGCAGTAAAACAACAGACACATCCACATGTGCCAGAATGCTGACTTTTAACCTGGACTGCCAGTGGTTCTCACACTAGATGGCGCATGAAGCAGCACTGCGCGAGATGAAAGTTATTCTGCTACAGGGCGGTAGGGGATAGGAGGAGACGGGGAATATTTGAAATGGGTGGTGTTGTACGGACGGACGTAGACAGTAGCTGTGTAAAGAAGGTAATAGGGAACAGGAACAAATAGGCTCTTGTGTCTCACTCACCTTGGGGAATTCACTCCCAGTCGGCTGCTGTAGGTTGCCCTATACGGCGGGGGATTGGCCGAATTGGAGGCGATATTTGGTGAAGTTGGGTCCTTGCTTTCCATGCCTCTTCCACGAAACACTCAAAGGACTCGAGATGATGAGAGTAGTGGTGGAAGACGGAAAAATAAAGTGTGGGTGACAACACACGACAAGCGTGGGATTGAAAGGAAAGCACGGGTCTGCAGGAAGGGGAGACGAGGGAAGGGGGTGTTAATTATGGGCGTGCGTTAACAAAAACTGGTGGTGGGTGTTGGAGAAGAAACTAGTCGGAAAGCTTCTGCCTCTGCTCTGCAATCCACCGTGCTCGCTTTCTTTTCAAAAGCTGTGCTGGCAAGAAATAAACAATTTTTACGAAATACCACTCTGCGCGTTTCCACCTGGACTCTTCTTCTCTGTCAAGAACGGGACAGCAAAGTCAAAGGTAGATTCAGAAAAACGATACTGTGCGATCAACGATCATGAAAGGGGTAAATATTGGAGGACCGTGCTGAGTGCTCGTCGAATATGGGGTGTGGACACTGTGTGGGAAAAGGGGGTGCAGCTATCCAAGGGAGCCGCTGTTCCTGAGGCGGCTGCTTGTTGCTTCTCTCGATTCCTCCACCTGACTCTCTGCTAGGACCTTGTTTCTCTTCTCCAAAAGCCTACCAAATATTACTAACAGACGCTGAAGTCCTTTATTACTATAAATGCCTTTTCTGGGCTGTGCAGGAATGGAATCCACTCAGCAATGGGTGGTATTACTGTGCACAAAAACTTGTCGTGCATCAATCGCAGTTGCTTTGTTGGGTGCTGATATTCAAAGCCACTCTGCCGGGGCTGTATCGACCAGATGCACGAGTCGAAATGTACGTCGCTGGGGCGTGCCGAGTAAGGAAGCTAGGTCTAGGCGTTTCTAGTTGCAGTTTCCAAGACGGCAAAGAAAGGAGCTCCGGAGAGAAGAAGCGACTCGGTCGACGATGACAATGCAAAGGTGCCAGCGAGGCTTAGGTTCTCAGTGCTACGGACGGTTGCGAGAATCGAATGCCCAGGTTGGAGACTTATTCTTGATGACTCCACAAGGCTTTAGAAACATGCGAGTGGTTTGGGCTCGTTGGAGGATGGCAAATCCGGTTCGCGGGAGGTAGCTTGTCCTTGCGGTTCGGTGTGACAGGACCTAGGTAGGTAGTCGAAGGCGATGTCAAGCAACAGGACTGTGGCCTGTGGAGGGTGCTTGGTAAAGTATGAGAAATGAGGAGGAGAGGGAGAGGGGAGGGAGGAGAGGGAAGAAAGGGGGAGGTACAATACGCACAACAGCTTCGCTTCGTCGTAACCTATATCCACGACTGTACGTGTGTCGAAGAAGTGCTTGGAGGGGAAGGTTTAAAGATCGGGTCGAACTCAGACCGGAGTTTACTTGAGTGTTGATTAGGGTTCCACTGGTCCCAAGGCTAGACAGGTGGCTGTTGTTCCTCGTCGGCCGATACTTTTGGCTCATGAAATGCATGTTTTCTCAAATACAGAGCTAGCGTCACAATACATCTTTACATGGATTTTAAGGTATTTCCAATCTCAGATCACCCAGACTGGATTGTGCCCCTAGGTACAGGGGTCCAACAAGAAGGCCCGGTGCTGCAGTACTTCATCCATGACCTATCGGCTTCAGGGCTGCGAAAAAAAAACCCCCCCTCCATCCCAACTTTCGCTGTGTCCCTCCGCAATTTAGCTGGAGTGGCTGGCGGCGACAGAAAGCTTGTGCCTCGTTTGAGCTTTTCTACAAGACTCCAACTGTGTGGCGGATTGGTTTGACGACACCCATTGCCCAATTTTCTCTGGCAGAGCATCTACAGCCTCAACTTAAAATGACATCCTGCAACATTCACCAACGCTATCAGGGCTAGCAAGGACGCCATGGAAGCTAATTCGAGGCACGCACTTCCGTCTCCCGACCCGTATTTCGGCCGCGAAATCTTGTCTATTTCGTCTCCTCGCAAACACCCACTCGACAAAGCTGACCGGCATGGGGTTGTGCCATTTCAAAGGTGGGCTACTTATTTCCCTACATTGAATGCTGTGTTGTTATTTCTAGCGGGATCGCAATCTGAGAGGATTGTGGCTGTCCCTGGAGCGAGATGGTAGACCATATTCCCTCAGCTGTTTCGTCGTTTTGTGTGTGGACACAGCGGGGTGGGCTTAAAGTTTGCCGTGATGATTCACCAACTATTATAGATCTTATGTGTCGATGTTGGATAACAGGCAGGGTGTGTAGTGTGAGTAGGAAACGGCATAATCAAATCAAGTCGAGGTCGCCTTCTTCCCAACCGATTTACGTCTTAATTACCAAGCATGGATGGGCGGCAGTGTAGGCAGAATATATATACCGCGGAGTTGATTATCGCAACCTCAGTCCCTATAACATCCTTCCAGCTCGGTTTTGACAGCTTCCTCATATTCCGTGTCCAGGACTCCTGAATGCTGTTTTGTTTGTCCTGTCGATCTCGGACACCTGGCGGTTATGAGGATAGGCCGCGGTGCCGTAGCGACAACAACTTGTGTGGAGCAGGGCCACTGGGAAATGTTGGATGTCCAAAGTCTCAACGCTCGGACAAGGGGAAAATTCTCATTCCTGAAACGACCGTGGTAAAAAATATATCATAGTGCCCCGTTCGGTCGCTGCCGAGCCACATGCCAGGAACAAACAAATGTGGTAGGCGTCAGACTCAGCAGCAGTAGCAGTAGCCGCTTGGTGACTTTCCTCATCTCTGTCTCTCGCAGCGAGTTGAGTTCGCCCTGCGTCTGGTTGAAAGGGTTTGATCCAGCCCAACCGCCTGGGGACATGCATATATGCACGCTGGAAGGAGGAGAAGACAAAAATGCTGCGGCCCAGCTGGTGGAGAGTACCAACCAGTAGTCCAGGCACACTTTGTGCGTCTCGGACTCCTCAGCTCGTGTTGTGCCTAAGAATGCGAGTAGCGACAAGCAAGCTACGAGAGAAATTATCCACGCGTAGCACAGAGTCCCCGTAGAATCCCGGAACGGTCTGAAAGATCAGAGAACCCTTCTCGCGATACGCCTATCGAGGGAACGAGGCTTGGCTAGCTGGCGTGGTGTACAAAGTCGGATGCGAAATCGCCAGTGCAGAATGCCGTGTTGGAACTGCGCTTCCAGCATCAAGGCCTCCTGCAGGAACAGATACCAATAGAATGCAGCTGTTGGTTCGATAATTGCCTCTTGCGTATTTTCACATCCCCACGACGATCTCTTTGTATTTATAGCTTACACAGCGAGGGTCTGGAAAAGCCTTCCAGTTCCAAAGGTTGGTATTCCATCGTCGACGATGTTTTCTGCTCGGGCAATTCCGACTCTTTGGACCCCTGAATAAAGTTTCCCATCAAAAAGGTCTACATCGTCGAAGCTAACGGATGACATATATCCCAATCTGGTCTAGCTGGTCCATGGTGGAAACTACAGCAGCTCCGCTGCCATGGCTTCCCTGTCGACATTTTTTTGCTTCCTCTTCCGCCTCGCCAAATTTCGTTTCTTGCATATCTCCCGTCCCGCCATGTGTGGGGCGTCTGGCTTCCGAGAATTGTTTCTTTTCTCGCCTGCGACTTCGAGTAGCACTTCTGGTTGCTCTAGATCGGATGAATAGATAATAGATAGCACGACTGCTCAGCCGCCTCCCTTGACTGCCAATGGCAGTGAAGTCATATTGCCGAGGACCGTCAACTGCATCCTCGCGAAGTGCTGCATACTGATTACACGAAAACAAGCTAGTTTGTTTTGAGTCCTTCACGGTGAGAAACCTACTCTGCGTCCCAGCGCTGCCCCATTCTATCCGTATGATATCGTTTAGAGCAAATGCAGTTTGCCAAAGACTGTTTACCACTGTAATGTTAAAGTGGTCGCATGTATATGTAAGGAAAAGGAGAGCCTCCCGGCAACAGAATCAAGGGCTATCATTCCATTCGCTCGCTAATTGCTAGATATTGTAGAATTTGCAAGGACCCTCGTAAATAAATAAAAACAACAATAAAATCAGCAAGTAGAAAGGACGTATTCTTGCAAATTCCGTGACCTGAGGCACGTCTAGACGCAAATGCGACAGGTATCTTGAAAAGCGGAATGCACGTTGCTACACCACCACACCTTTCCCTATAAATCTTTTCGCTCTAAACCAAGCCTTAATTCCAACCCCAAGGACTGGTCTCAACCGGCTATGGACTTCCCGCTGAATCATCATTGCCGTAGTATCAGCGACGACTGATCCGGGGACGCAAGGGGTGAACATCCAAAGCCTTGTCAAATCAGCAGCTAGTTGCTGAACGGGTGTCGCTCGCTCTACCATTCCCGCTTCAAAAGCAGCGACCTCGCGGTCCAGAGCGTCTCTTAGTTGCTCATCCTTCTCTTGTCCCTGGACCTCCCGAGCAGCCCGAACTATGGCTTCGGCAAGCCTCCTCGCATCATCCATTGCCAAGTTCACCCCTTCCCCAGCAAACGGTGCCATAAGGTGTGCCGCATCACCAATGATAGTGAGGCCTCTTTGATGGTCCGACTTCCATCCCGGTGGAAGTGCGTATAGTGGCCTTCGGTCAAATTTGACATCTGCAGCCTCAACGGCCACACGGATGAGTGGATGCCACTCATTCAGTTCGTCTTGGAGCCTCAGTCTCCTCTCCTCGTCCCTGATTTCTGGATCCTTGGTCCAGTATCCCTCGCTGAAGTCGGCGGCAAAGGCGGCAACGGCGATGCCAGTTCCATCCTGTTGGAGTGCTACTTTCCTACCCTCTGCATGGGCAAACAGTGCGCCACCGTTTATGAGCTTGTGAATGAGTGGTGCATTCTCCGGGGGATTGGAGATGTGAAGCTGGTGGTATCCCACTCCTGTATAGGTTGGTTTCCATGCCTGCTTGTCGCCGCCGACCATTGCTAGTCGCACCTTGCTCCATGCCCCATCTGCCCCAACCACGAGGTCAAAATCTTGGGGTGTTTCGTCATGGCCGTCGAAGATGAGATGAAGCACACCGTCCCGGCTAGTCTCGACCCTCTCGAGCTTTTTCCCCCATTGTATCGTCTCGTTTGGTAGGCTGTCAGCAAGAAGGTTCACCAAGACTGAGCAGTCTATCTCGGGCCGTGGGGCCTTGGGGTTGGGCCGAACTGTGAGGTAAGGGTTTAGGTATTGGTCAGTTATCTGGGTGAAAGAGCCGTCATATCTGGCCGCGGCTTCAAACTCAGGCCAGAGATTTGCAGCCTTAACAGCGGCAAGCCCAGTGGTAGCATGGAGATCAAGGCTTCCTCCCTGGGTCTGAGGGGACTCGGCTCTTTCGAAGATAGTCGTGGGTATAGATGCGAGGGTAAGAAGTCTCGCTAGAGTGAGACCTGCTGGACCGGCTCCAATGATGGCAATCCTAGGAAGTCGTGGCATTTCGCGAAGTGTGTGATGAGATGGTGGTTGGTAGGAGTGTCTCGTCAAGCGACTTACTGCGATGGGGGAAATCGCGAAGGGGCTGTCTTTATCTTCTGACCATTGAGCACCGGACTTTTAGGGAAATATCCGTTTAATTGATGCTTCTGGCAGGAATTCGCCGCGATTCTAGGTTCAGCCTTGTCGTCTTTGATCTAGCTGCCTGCGATGACGCGGGTGGGCCGGTTCCGGAGTTTCGGGGAGAGACGTAAATCTCCGGCTCGGCAATGACAGTCATTTTTCTCGTTCCTCACCGTCTTCCGACTCCGGTCGCCCGTCTGCCAGTCCTGCGGTTGAGCTTTCGTCAGCTAATTACTAGCATCTGAACACAGAACCTGACCAGAACATTTGTTTCGGGTGTTCAGCTACCTGTACCATCAATAGTAGAAGGATTTAGTCGAGCCAAACGCCGTGGTGGAAATCCAAAAGGTTCACGAAAGGGATGTATGTACGTTCTTTTTGGCTGGCCGTGCCGCTCGTCCAGTCGACCGCGAGGCGATTGATGTGGCACAACAGGCCGGACAAACCGCATTGAGCTTGTTGATGATAAAAGTACGAGGAGTAGAAAACGAAGCCTCGAGTGAACACGAACACCACCAAATCGACTTTGTGTCATACTTGAAAGAGGCTTAACATGATGTGTGGTACGTCCAGTCAATAAATGCGGCAGCGTTGGATCAACTCACGAGCATGGACCGCAGCCTCCAGCTCTGGCTTCTACTGGCTGGGTCATCATTGTTCAAGCAGGGGGAAGGTAGGTTCGCTGAAGAATGAGCAAGGGAAATGCTCTATCTACATCTGGGTCATTAAATTTAGAGCTGGGCAAGCTACTGTAAATAAGCTCCAGCCATGCATGAAACGAATCTCTCTCGTAGGGCTGGCCGGTATCTGATGTGGAGAGTTGGCGATGGTGTTTCAGAAATGTGTGAGAAATGCGTCTTTTTAAGGAAATCAAGCAAATACAAGCAGGGATGGTAAGTAAGGACAGGACTTTTATCAGCAAAAATACTATTTTCAAGGGGAATGTTATGATGATCATGATGGTGATGGTGATGAGGCATGTGATAGGCCTCTCCACTTGGCTTGTTCCGTGCCATGCCGTCTCACACAAGCCCCGGTTCCTTCCCTACCCGCCACGAAGTCTACGCGCACCCCCTGCTTTTGTGGCGCACCTGCCTGCAAAGTGGGATTTGGGCCTGCTAGCCGCTTGGCGAACTATACAGGAGGACCTGGCGCATGCTCTGTTACTCTGGAAGGTGTGTAGGCGCATGCTGTTAACCTTTTCGAATCGCTTCTAACGGGGATGCATGTTCCATCCATCCATCAATCCCGCCACGAGTCTGAACAAAGTGCATTCGCCCATTGTTTCTTGTTACATCAACTGTAGTCTATCGTCGTATTCAACCCTACACCTGCAGCGAATAAGCGCATCCTTCTTCAGAGAGCGAGCGAGCTGTTTCTCCTTTGAGCGTGTACATGCCACCTGTCGCATTTTATCATCCATCTATCCTCTTCAACTCTCCCTCCTGCAGTCTTTGTTTTCTTTCCAAAGCAAGCCTTTCCAGCCAGTGGAAAAACTACGTGGTAGTTACGCTTCCCGCTGCGTATTGTGTCTCGTGCTTTGTTGTCGGTATCCCCGCTTGCTGCAGTTCTTTTAATGCCCTCCTCTCAGTGGATGCAATAGGTAATAACGGAGCTGTGACCGCCTGCCCAATCCCAACCCCTCAACACTTGGGCGCCGAACCAAGTGTCTCTTTTCTCCCCAGTGCCATCATCTGCAACCACCACCGCCTTCCGTCCGACTTGCTCCCTATTATCTAGTAAACTACCACCGACCTGTAGTCGCTCCTCATCTAGCACGCGCCACTCCTTTTTCTTTTTCTTTTTCTTTTTCTTTTTTCCTCAACTCTTCTTATTTTTCCTCTACTCATATCTCTCTCCGAAACACGGACCAGCTTTCATCGACTAACCGATTACGCCCATCCGAGTTGTCCCTGCCGACTGGGACATATTTCTCCAAACCTCAGCTCCTATTCAGGAGGAACTGGCCACAATCACACTAGAACCACTATCACGAGTAATCCACGACACCAGACACCGCTGAAACCGGTCATGATGCAGCCATCGTCCTCGCAACGATCGTTACAACGCCGGTCGCCTGGCATCGAGCCAGGCCCTCCGCCAAGTGTACCTCTTCGCGCCATATCGCCTGCTGCCGGCATGCAGCCGCGGGGTTCAACAGCATCCAACCGGTCCGCACAGAGCGCAGGAAGCACAAGGAGATCAAATGTGAGTTTGCACATTTCTGCTGCGTGGAAGAGAGCATTTTGAGCGTATAGCGGGAAAGTCGTCGAAACTTGGAGCACTACCAGGTGATAAAATCGCACCGGGTTGCACCAGATGGCCAGACGGTGGATGGTTTTGCCCTGCCACCAGCACCGGCTCGACGGTCGACGATTAGCTTGGATGGTATTGGATTGCATCGGGGCCAGAGGAGAATAGAAAGGGTGAGGGGGTATCCGTACGGATGTAGAAGTCTTGTTACATACCCTCATCGCGGGGCAGTATAGTATACTTCAGGGGCTCATGACTTGCAGTGCTTGTTTATCCCCGGATTTCATTTCCAGGCGGCATCACCTCATCCCTCTAATCTTGACTGGGGAGTTTCCGCTGTGGGGCCGACAGACCCCCAAACCGTCAGCCCCCACGACTCCTGCTTCACGTCAGATTCTAGCCCAGCTCTGTTCAGAGGAGATGGAAATAATTCCCTCCCCTCAGCTGTCAACTATTCACTTCAATTTCCTCTTCTTTGTCTACCCGCTCAAACACAGGCGCCGAGAACAGCACTATGTATCCACCAAGGGGACCCAGTTTGCGGCAGCCAGCACAAGCTAACGACCAGATGGGTTCTCGCGCCGAACAGTCGAGCAACCAGCAGGTACCCCTCTCCCAGATCGAAAAGAGTGTAACGCACCTCCTCGTGGCTACAAAATCGCTCCTCGAAACCTTGACACAATGGAGCAAGGGCAAGGCCACCGACACACAAGTCTCGGATGTTTACGTTCGTCTCGGATACGAATTCAATATGGCGTGTCGTGCATTCACGGCCATCAACGTCGATACGTCGGACCTCGGAAATGTGCCGGAGCTTCTCCGTCACATCCTCGAAGCAACCCTTAGCCAAGAAGCTTCTGTAGAATCCCTCGAGAAGTATCTACCACGAATACGCGACATTATCATCAATCTGCTGCAGGGCTTGAAGCGGAAACAACAAAAGCTTCGCCAAAAGCAGTCTGGTAGAGACAGAGATGGAGGAGTTGGGCCGGCTGGCGGGGGAATAGATCGCGTTACAAGTACGGGGACCACGGGGAGTGGAAGCAGCAACCTCACAAACATGCTGGATGAAGGCATCGAAAATGGCGGTTACACAGGAGCAACAATGCCACCGCGTCGAGGGGATTCTATTCCCGGTACCATGTCCAACACTATGACCAACCCGAATCAGTCCCCGAGTCGACGAGTACAGCGGGAACCATCCAGTCGCGGCACCCAAGCATCCCAGTCGGATCAGTCATCCGTTTCGAGCAACACGATGCAGCAGCTCCCGGTCCAGCCTCCGTACCCTAGTGACGAAGCGTCAATACCTACCAGTAACAATGAATTTAGTATTGATTCTTTCCCACCACCTCCTCCACCTCCGAAGCAAACAAGTGCTCTTGCAGCCCTGCAAAGAGGTGGCGACCTAGAAAGGAGAGCGTCCCGTCGCTACTCCCAATACCAAGTGTCGAAGCTCCTCGGGGGCACAAATGGTGTACCCATGCTGCCGACCCAAACAGGCCCCGTACCGAATCGTGGAAGACGCGAAATGCGAGAATCTATGCAGGCTGTCCAGTCTCGGGAAGATCGACGGCATAATCGTAATGTTTCCAAGCAGCCCAAGGCCGAATTTTCTCCGGCTCCCAAGACAGAGGAGACCCCAAATCCTGCTATCGAGCTACCGGCTTCGGGTCCGGCGGCGGGCGAAAAGGGGGCCATTCCAGAATCACCGGCAAACTATCGGACTAGTGCCACAATATCGGGCCCCATCGACGACCTCCCTGCCTTTCCTGTTGATCGCGACGAATCTCCGGAAAAACAGCAGCAGACCAGGGAAAAGAAGGACGGGCCTCCACAACCACAAGCCACGCCTCCCCCTGAGAAGCGCGAAACATCGTTTTCTTCGCCTGCTCAGTCTCCGCCGTTGACCAAAGATTTAACCCTTTTCCTGCAATACAAGTCCAAGGTCAAGAAATTTGTATTACCAGAGGGGTTTAACGAGCTCTCAATAGGTCGCTTGCAGTTGGCATTCATTGAGAAGTTTTCTTGGAACACTCAGCAGAATGGTGCTGATCTGCCCGACATCTACATTCAAGACCCTGTTTCTGGCATCCGGCATGAGCTCGAAGATTTGTCCGACATCAAGGACCGCACAGTCCTAGTTCTCAACATTGAGGCCTTGGATGAAGTAAAAAAGCACATCGACGAAGGCATCGGGTCGATTAGGCAGATAGTAGAACAGGTGAAGCAAAACATGGACGACCAAGGGCAGGCATTACAACGGGTCTCAGATAGGCAGCAGGAGGCTGCCAAGGACATGGCTCGGATGGCCGCGGCTCCTCCAACCGTCATATCAGATACCCCATCATCTGTTGGCGGATCGTCGTCAAGCTCCCAGCCAAGCCGCAAGATGAGTGTCAGCCAGCTTAAAGAGCTCCAGACCCTCCGTCGCGATCTTGCTGTTATGCGCCAGACCTACTCGAATTTCCAGTCCGAGATACAAAATTCCATATCGACACTTAGGAGCAAGGCAAGTCGCGTCAAGGAAGCAGGTTCCAAGGCGGCGCTCCCGAACATAGATGGCAATGTCGGATCATCCTACGTTTCCAAGGGCCGAACTCAGATGAACAAAGATAGCGACAAGTTGGTGGGCAGGGTAGATGACCTGCAAGATCTCGTAGAAGATCTACGCAAAGACGTTGTACACCGTGGCGTACGTCCGCGACCAAATCAGCTCGAGAATGTGGGTAAGGACATCATGCTTGCCAACAAGGAACTTAAGAAGATGGAAGATTACATCAAGCAAGAGAAGCCAGTCTGGACCAAAATCTGGGAAAAGGAGCTCGAGGAAGTGTGTCAAAGTCGTGACGAGCTTAGGCTCATGGAAGATCTAATGATTGATCTCAAGGATGATCTTGAGAAGGCGACCGAGACATTTGGATTGGTTGAACAAGCGACAAAGGAGCAAATGAAGGAGGGAGGGGTAGTTGATGCCGCAGGGGCCGTTGCTGGGGGCAAGCTACTTTCCAGGGGGCTCGAGAACCTAGGAGGGGTGGATAATGTTACCGAGGTGCGTGATGACGTGCTAGGGCAGGTCAGGGCGTTGCAGCCAAATCACGAGAATAGGCTTGAGGCAATCCAGCGGGCGGAAAGGCAGAGGAAGAAGGAACTAGAGTCGAGGAATGAGAATCCGTTGCATAAGGAGATTACGCTTTTCGTGGGCGAGGGAAAGCTGAAGAAAAGCGGGGGGTTTGAAGAAGTTGAGAGGGCAAGGAAGGCAAAGGACGAGAGGATCAGAAGGGAGGTGTGGGAACGACAGAACGGGATTGTTAGTATGGAACCTGAAGAAGAGCAGAATGGGAGAGAGGGAGCTGGCGAGTAGTTAAGCGACAGACTTGGAGCTACAGACGACATGTAAGATGGATGGGAGAAGACTGTGATGACGATATACTATATGAGACTAGGAGCGCTGCCTTTTTTGTACATATGCGATGCATTGGAGATTGCGTTTGATCCCACCATCACCATCACCGGGCAGGGTGTGGTTGATAGAGGCTTTGTATAGGGCGTTGTGTGCTGCTTGCTGCTATTACCACTTACTTTTGCTGTTTGAACATTGATATATTAACTAGTAAATGCCGACTTCTAGATGAGCAGTTATTATTACACCCATGATCATAACCTGCCTAGGTACCTACCTCCCCACTTATCTCCATAGTTAACCTCGATGCGCGGGTCTGGCTTATGTCTTCCCAAGTCTATTTCAAGTCCCACTTGCTCCACGGGACCCTACTTACTTCTACTCCTCCATCACCTCGAGACCAATAGCTCCTTCATACTGAAAGCATCAAATCTATCAGCATCCCCCACTCACCACCAAGAACTCCACCGATAACAGCGCTGATTTCTGCGTAAATTGGCATTTATCCAAACACGATACCTTCGTCCCCTGACAGGCCTTACCACACTCTATTGCCATCCTTCAAGAGAGCAGTCCATAGATAGCGGTGCCGACAGGAATATCTCGGAGATTGGCGTGACGGCTCGCTAGATCGTGGTGGGAATCACCAAAACTAGGATAATGTCAACTATGACATTCACCCACGCATCAGTTTCGCTATCCGCCACATTTTCGGTATTCAGCCCCGGTATGAGCTTCCCAAGAACGTCTGCCGCGCGAGCACCGACATGGTGAAGTCTATTGACGAAAAGGCGACTACGGCAGTTCGGAAGACGCTTGATTATATTCACAAGTGGGGGTTCGCCGTAGGATCTCTATGATGTACTACCCAACGTAGAAGTGAATACTACCCCAATTTACCCATAGCGGCTACGCTCGGTTCTACGCTGGATGACGAGTAGGCGAGCTTTTGTTCAAATTCTATGCAAATGATGTACTTTGGGAGGCGGAGATGTGAGGTTGTTTCGAAAATAAAAAGGAGAAAAAGAGCCAGAATGGGGACCGGGGGAATGGGATCCTGGGTGTGTATATATAAGAAATCGTCGCTGTGTCTCATTGGTTGGTTTGGGGCATAAATAAAACCATGAGTCTGGAGGGTCTCGTAAAAACTTGGATGGTGAAAAGCGAAATACATTGCTTATCAAAACTGATGGATCTTGCTCAATTCAAAAGTTCACCAAGCCATTCTGTCGCTTTACTTGGGTTTAGGTCGGAAGATTTGGAATAATAATAATCGAAGGGTAATTGGATATCAAGTACCAATACCGGGGATGGACGTGTCGGGATCTCGTAGAATACATTGTTTCCACGAATATCGTAAAAGCGCAAATTTCCTGAGGTCTTGGGCCATTAGAGCCTGGGGACTCATAGCGAACCTGACGACGGATGTGACGGGTGACTTGAAGCCTGAGCCTGAGCCTCCCGCGCCGCGCCTGCTGTGGCTGGAGCGCAGCGGAGGGAACGAGGCTGTGCATGGAACAGGGATGATTGGGACAGAACAGCTCTCCGTCTCCACCATGCCGCTTGGCAGTGGCCTACTCTTGCGTGCAGCAGTCGAAGAACCTGCGCTGCCCGCAGTATTAGATCACCACTACGGACAGCGGCGGGTGGGAAAATCTGATAGGGTACTTCCCTTTCAGCTCGGTCGTGCGACATTCAGGATACTACACAGCACTATTACCACATTGGATTCATTGCTATTGCACAGTCTGTGCAGCCTGGCTACTCGGCAGGAGCTAAAACTCACCTCGTCCTTGGATTGGGCATTCACGGCGAAATATCAGCCAAGCCGCGCAGAACGCACACCCCAGGCCTGCCTCCCTCTCGAGCTGCAGACGGTCTACCCGGTGGTCGAGAGGGTCGAGACTAAAAAGGCAGCGTGCTGAGGAACGTTGTGCTGCAGGAAATACTCAAGCAGTCCACCAGACGAAACAGGTCGCTTGTCGGTATTTCAACCAACCTTAACCCATCCACTTTATCCATTGAACTCGCAGGTACAGCAATCAATCTATTTACCCCAGCCCGTTCCACTTGGAGCTATCATCTGTACTCTACATCAACTACCTGCGCTCTATTACTCAGTACTGGCTCTTGTCGATTGTTTTTTTTTTTCTTTGTCACCCCGAGACGATCACTGCCGCCGCCACACACACTCCAAACATCCCAAACCCCCCCGTCCAGATCCTCATCCTCCTTCAGCCGTCCGAGTTCCAATCACCTCACCAAACCGACCGATTTTAACGACGACACCGACCGGCTCACCACCAGATTTTAATCACATCCACAATCCCTATGGGCGGACCAGCTTCTCCGGGCAGTGAAGGCCCCTCCTTTGCCCCGCCCCCGCTACCCCCTGGATGGATCGCGCAGTGGGATGCAGCTAGTAGGAAGTATTACTATGTTCAGATATCGACAGGAAAGTCGCAATGGGACACTCCCACCGAAGCCGCCCCTGCTGGCGCCACCCCTGCCGCCGGCCTCGAGCATCCCTACGGCACTCCCCAACAGCCAGAGATCATCACCCACCCGGACGGCTCCCAGACTTACAAGCACCCAGACGGGCGCATGGAACCTGTCCTGCCCGATGAAAATGGGAACCCCAGAGGTCCAGGACAAACAACAGACAGAGCCTTTGGAGGCAGCGTTGGGGTAGGTCCATTAGCTATTTGATCGTGTGGTCAAGGACAACAAGAAGAAGATGGCTAACATTTGGCGTTCCACCCCAAACAGAACATGGCTCTAAATGCCGCTCTAGGCAAAATCACGGGCAGCGGCTCGCATGGCAGCAGCAGCAGCGGACATGGCGGTGCAGGCAATCTCGTTGGTCTCGCCGGCCAGTTCCTTGGTGGCAGCTCCCATGGAAGTGGAGGCGGCAGTCACGGAAGCTCGTCCAACCCAGGAAAGCTCGTCGGCCAGCTGGCATCCAATATTTTTTCCAGCAACAAGCCATCCTCTTCATCGGGAAGCTCGTCGCAACAGCAACATGGATACGGATCATCTTCCCACGGCCAGGGACACTCACAAGGTGGACTTGCAGGGGCCGTAATGGGCGGG
The DNA here is from genome assembly GCA_022664585.2 of Zalerion maritima. Taxonomy (NCBI): domain Eukaryota; kingdom Fungi; phylum Ascomycota; class Sordariomycetes; order Lulworthiales; family Lulworthiaceae; genus Zalerion; species Zalerion maritima. The sequence goes on along the minus strand of JAKWBI020000016.1, from coordinate 37,440 downwards.
GTCTCAAATATATTCGGAGGCGGACACGGACATGGCGCGGGACATGGGCCCCAAGCTCCTAGCGTGAGTATTCTGGCCCCAACGAGCCGTATTATTACAATCACGTTGCACAAGGAGTCAAGTTCGGCCATCTAACTTACCATGTAGCAACAGGGCTTTGGTTACTCAAACTCGGGCGGCAACCCCCAAGTAGGATCATACACGCCATCGCAGGGACCGCCGCCAGCTTCCTACCAGGCTACCATGTCTTCGCAGCAGGGACAACCCCCGGCAAAGTCGCAGCCTCATGGTCATGCCGGCGCCGGCTCTGCGACGAAGTACCAAGCGTCGCCGCCTGCTCAACACGAACAGCAGTATCCTACTCCGCCCGTAACTGGCCAACAGCACCAGTCATATCCTTCTCCCCCAGGCGAGCCTGGGCATCAAGGACAACCTAGCCACCTAGCGGGCCAGCCTGGACAACATGGGCAGAATGGACAGCCAGGACAGCATCAGCAGTACATGCCCCAAGGCCAGCAGCAGTATCCTCCTCCTCCTAGCTCTGGACCTCCTACGACAGGGCCGCCACAGCACTTACAGTACGGACAGCCTCCAATGGGACAGAATCCACAGTACGGCATGCCTCCCCAGGGCCAGCAGCCGCCGTCAAGTTTTGCTCCTCCGGGACAAGCCCCCATGACGTACACACCACAAGCTGGTGGCCAGCCTCCGAACAACTACCCTCCACCCCCAGGCCAACCCGGCCCATCATATGGTCAGGGCCCACCTCCGGGCCATCAAGGGCAACAGGGACAAATGTACGGCTCTCCAGGCTCCCAAACTTCCGGTAGCTACGCGCCTCCTCCGGGATCAGCGCCCCCAGGCCAGCAACCGCAGTACGGCGCACCTCCCGGTGGGTATAATCCGGCATACGGACACATGCCCCCTCCAGGAGGAGCTCCTCCTGGAGCTCCTCATGGCGATCCTCACGGCCAGCCTGGTCACCCAGGCCAACAGGGCAATCCTGGGTATCCGGGGCACCAGCCATTGTATGGAGCTCCCCAACAAGGCGGGTATGGCAATTACTAGGAGTGGTATCGGGGCCAAGGATAGCGAGACGGTCGGAGTGAGGAGCGTCAAGCTAGTGATGACATTTTGCAGATATAGATATTGATTATTTCATGTTGATTCCCCATTGGCATTTTTCCTTTTGTGCTTTTCATGGCATTGCGATTGTGTTTCATTTGGCTAGTTGTTGCTCGGTGGCTCGGACATTTGGAAGCGTATCACACACTAGGAGGCTGGGACTAGATGAACCGTGGGGGGCGGAGGTTGTGCCAAACTCGACTAGCAAGCGGTAAGGGCAGGTCTTACACGAATGGTTCTGTCTGCATAATTGTGGCAAGAAGCATAATGGAGAGGGGGATTCTCGTGGCGGCCTAATTGAACAAGAATGTATCTCAGGACACCTGTACACGGAGTTTCTAGGTTCTCAATACCGAGGGGAATGGCTGTTTGGCACACCTTGGCACGAGCAGCTTAGAGTATGCCTAGGGATATTCTTTTATTGCTCCTTTTTGACATGATCGTTGCCTCTGGGCTTGACAGCCGCTATCCTTGCTAGCCACGATGACAAAGTTGGTGCTACAAAAAAGGATCCAATTGCCACCACCACGACACAAGCTATGGTGGGGACCAAGGAACGTGGTACGCCTGGGATAACGTGCGGATCGAGAATCACGTCCACGAAGACTGGTGGGACATCAGACATGAGAGTGGCGTTGGCGCTGACATAGTCTGCTGCCGAGAGTATCTGAAGAAGAAGGGCTGATTTTGAGCTGTCTGTGACATCTGCCTCGGAACTCTCCTCGGGTAGCTCGTGGGTGCTAAGACCTAGACTTGATTTGCAGCCGTCCGAAAAGGCTACGAGAGACCCCCTGAGTGAGGCATCATCTAGGACTTCTTGTGAAGTGTGTGTCGAGAGCTTGAATTCCGTTGGTTGCTATGGAGGACGTTAGTTGTTGCTTGATGATAGAGTCCAGGCAGCCGAATTTTATCCACGCTGTATGGAGTATGGAGATCAGTTGTCCCCGATAGGGCCGATATGTGAAACCTGAAGAATCAAAAAGGAACCAAATAACAGGACCAAGATGTATCGTACAGTAGCGGCCCAACATATTCTAATCTCGTAGCCTTGTCCTGGGTTTAGGTCTGCGAGGAGATACCACGACGGAATGCCATCTGGGTGGGAGGTAGTCGGGAAGGCTGCCGGGATATGGTGGCGGATAGACCAGTCTTCATCGTTATGTTGGAGAATTGGGATACCGACTATGAGGGAGCGTAGGGGTGGTGGGAGGATAGAGGGGGATACGGAAGATGGCGGTGCGGATATAATAACTTTTTCTGTATTTGCGAGAGATGGGGGGATGAGATTGGAGATTGAAATTAGCAGTAGAGAAGGCACGTGGAATTGCATTTTTGAGGTAATCTGCAGTGCATATGAGTGAAAGGTTGAAGAGCATGGGAGACAAACAAGAGATGAATTCTTCGAAAGCGAGTTGACCCTGAAGGTATTCCCACTTTGTGCTTCAGATAGGCACTAACAATTCCGGGGACTCCAGGCGTTATGTACATGCCAATTCCCCAATGGCAGGGGTGTAGAGAACAAGGGGATATTGAAGTTAGATAAATGCACACCCCGGATTTGCTCGAGTCTTACCCCACTAAAAAATCCGGAAGCTATGGCTGTCCCTGGCTTGCCATGCCGTTTCCTTAGTACAAATGTTAAAGCAGTGCTCGCAGCGCTGCGGATGCAAAGGTCTCGGTGAAGAGCGGTGAAGAAGCAGTGGGGATAGATTGGAGTTGCAGCCACACCCGAGGGTGCCCTTTCACCTATTTTCTGGCCTGAGACCATCAGGGACGCGCTTTCCCGATTGGGCGGGAGGTCATATCAACAAAACGAGAAGTCTTGGCATTCCCCTGTCCAAACCAGCGTTGACCAGTGAGTGCTCAGCAGCAGCACCCAGCACCAGCAAATTTCCACCCCACCAGACCAGACCCAGACCCAGACCCCAGAGGCACTACCCAAAATCTCTCCCAACCCTTTCCTCCCTCGACCGCCTTCTCTCCCATTTGCGAAGCAACATTTTTGGTCTGCCCTTTGGACCCGCGATACCTCGTTCTGCTTTTTTCAACATCATCCTTTTAGGTTCATACACACAAAACAACGGTCAACTTTCCCTTTACTAGTATCCACTGCCCATCATGCGTGAGATCATCAGCATCAATGGTATGTCCTCCTTATTATTCCCGTTCTGCCTTTGAATTTGCTTCTCTGCTGCCGCCGCTACTGGCACGCGTGCTCCTTTCGTCTTGTCCCCCTCCATGTTCGTTCCATGGAGAGAGCCTACACCGCAACGCCTGATCCAAACCCTCGTATCCTAGCCACCACCAGCACCACGACCACACCAGGGATAACGCGCGATCCCACATTCTCTTTCAGCCTCTATCGAGACTTGAATTCTTTGTCGAATTTTTGCTAACATTACTTGCTCGCAAACAGTCGGCCAGGCCGGTTGCCAGATTGCCAACTCGTGCTGGGAGGTAAGCTTTCGACCCGCATTTCTGCTTCGGGACTGGTTAAGCCAATTCCCAGCCATCCTTCGCGAATCTACATGCTGATGTTGAATCTTCTAGCTTTACTGCCTTGAGCATGGCATTCAGGTATGTGATATCGTCTAGTTATTTGACCTTTGCGGATCTTCCCGATGCTAACTCTCTGTGTCCAGCCTGATGGATTCCTCACCGAGGAGAGGAAGAAGGAGGACCCTGATCATGGATTCAGTACATTCTTCTCAGAGACTGGTAAGCTCATGATGCCCTCCCCATATCTTCTGTGTCTGGCTATTATTTGCTAACACGGGTACTTCACCTCTATAGGCCAGGGCAAGTATGTCCCCCGAACCATCTACTGCGATCTCGAACCCAATGTTGTCGACGAGGTTCGCACCGGTCCCTACCGTAATCTTCACCACCCCGAACAGATGATCACTGGAAAGGAGGATGCCTCAAACAACTATGCCCGTGGCCACTACACCGTAGGCAAGGAGTTGATTGACCAGGTGCTCGACAAGGTTCGCCGTGTTGCCGACAACTGCTCGGGTCTCCAGGGATTCCTAGTTTTCCACTCCTTCGGTGGTGGTACCGGATCTGGTTTCGGTGCTCTCCTCATGGAGCGCCTCTCTGTCGACTACGGCAAGAAGAGCAAACTGGAATTCTGTGTCTACCCTGCACCCCAGACCGCCACCTCGGTTGTTGAGCCGTACAACTCGATCCTTACTACGCATACCACCCTTGAGCACTCAGACTGCTCTTTCATGGTTGACAATGAGGCCATCTACGATATCTGCCGTCGCAATCTTGGTCTTGAGAGGCCCAACTACGAGAACCTTAACCGCCTGATTGCTCAGGGTAAGCCTCCCTCCCAGGAAAACCGTGCCATCGTGCTGCTGAGTGCGATTTGATATTGACCTTATTTCGCAGTTGTTTCTTCTATTACCGCTTCCCTGCGCTTTGATGGCTCTCTCAATGTCGATCTGAACGAGTTCCAGACCAACCTGGTCCCGTATCCCCGTATCCACTTCCCTCTCGTTGCCTATGCTCCGGTTGTTTCCGCTGCCAAGGCCGCGCACGAGGCCAACTCTGTGCAGGAGATGACCATGTCCTGCTTTGAGCCTAACAACCAGATGGTCAAGTGCGACCCTCGCCATGGGAAGTACATGGCCACTTGCTTGTTGTACCGCGGTGACGTTGTCCCCAAGGATGCCCATGCTGCTGTTGCTACCCTCAAGACCAAGCGCACCATCCAATTTGTTGACTGGTGCCCCACTGGCTTCAAGCTGGGTATCTGCTACCAACCCCCTGAGCAGGTTCCGAACGGAGACTTGGCTAAGGTTAGCCGTGCTGTGTAAGTTTTGATCCTGCCCACTTGTGATCAATGCCAATTGAAGCCGTACTAATCAAGATTCACCATAGTTGTATGCTGTCCAACACGACTGCCATCGCCGAGGCATGGTCGGCTCTTTCGAGCAAGTTCGACCTCATGTATTCCAAGCGTGCTTTTGTGCACTGGTATGTTGGTGAGGGTATGGAGGAAGGCGAGTTCTCCGAGGCTCGCGAGGATCTTGCTGCCCTTGAACGCGACTATGAAGAGGTTGCTGCCGACTCGATGGGTGATGAGGAGCTCGACGCCGAGTACTAAGAGCCTGGGGATGACGCCCCCGTTGCTCGCATACTAAAATGATGATACCCGGTGAGGGTTGGAGGAAATGGACGTGGCCAACTGGTATTCTACGCGAAAGAGAAAGGTTCGCACCACCGGACCCCGGAGCCAGACTTAACCTCGAAAGATGGGTTCCCGAATCACCTCCCTCGCGACGCTATGGTATTGTTAGACCCTGGGCGAGCATAGGGCTACTCTTTCATTCCACCTTATCCTCAGATCAGGATTTTTCTCTTTCTTGTTAGAGTCCCGAGACATAGGCCCTGCTTTTTTAATTGAAAAGACAAGAGGGGGAAGCATACTCCCTTGTGCCGTTTTTTCTTACACTAGTATTATACCCACCATGACAGTATGACATTCTGGGGAGTTTTTAATTGAGCTTTACGCCGGGATGTGGCAGAAAAACGTTGATAGAGGACTAGCTAGGACTACACGCCAAGTTCATGTATAAAAAGATAATAGATATTCAGTTGCATACGCCGGCTCTCACTCGACACAAACGGTATTGTACGGAATGGGTCGCGACGTGGGATGTTTAGATGTGTGAGTGTCTGCCCGCCTGCCTCATTTAATTCTGCAACGACCGATATGGGGCGACGGTCAATATTTCGGCCTATCATATGCAAACAGTGAGAATGGGGGATGTGGACTGGATGGAGTTGACAAGTCTCGACCTGCATGCATCGTGACCGCATGGCTAGCTGCAAGGAAGCCCAATGAACATGCTTGGGCTTGCGAAATGGAGGGAGGAGTCATGGACAGCAAATAATTTTAGTGGTGTTGGACGGAGGCATATGCAGCAGATTGCTACCAATCAGTAGAATGGAACGGTATGTCTCTGGAAATCCGTGGGACTAGTTGGACTTTTCCTCTGCTTGTTGGAATCGAAATTGCTTGCGGATATGAGTTGTCAAAGAAGCTCCCGTGACTACTGTGACAGTACTAATGTATGAGGGAGCTAGCGGACGCAGTTGCGTTGGCGTTTTCGTTTCTTTCTTTTGGGACACCCATCATTCTGCTTGTGGGCGGGAGTGGAGCTAAAACAAGACAGGGAACACTAGAGTTCTTTTTTACCACATAGCAAGCATAAGGCCTGGGCCGTCTCTATATGACAGGACTCATCTACAGGGGTAGTAGAGTATAGTATACTGTCGTGGTGGGTATAATCAAGAAGCTAGGATAACCTAGCTGGAGACTGTGGTGAAAATATAGAGTAATAAAGGATTGTATCCGTATACTACAGCTACGTTCATACTTGCGTATAGTAGAGTCGCCGGAACTGCTAAATCCATGATGCCATGTGGAGTGAGTGATTAGTGGATGCGGATACGGCGTGGGGAGCGCTGACCCCTCCTCCCCCCAAAGAGAGGTACTGCCTTTGTTGTACCGCCACCTACAGTAACTTATTTTCGGTGCAAGCTCTTTCCCCCAATCCCGTCCCAAGCCCGCAGCAACCGTGCTTGGTGCTGGGCTACACACCCCGTCGCAAGCGCCTCGGCAGCCTGGTTCCCTGCTCGTTTCCTTCCCTCTTCCAACCTCACATCAATTTACTTTTCTGTTCTGAAACGAAAGCATCACCCGTTGCACCAGCCTTGCCTATTCGCCCCAGGACCTTTTTGTTTTTATTTCCATCCTTTCTTTCTCTGTTTTCCTGTACCTACAATAATTTTGCCGCCTCTCCCCCTACTGATCGACGTCGAGGCTCGATCTGTCGGCGTGAGACTAGAAAACATCTCCCCGACGAGTGGTGAGCTCCTGCAAGTAGGAGGCCAAAAATTACCGGCCGCGGCGGCGTTCTCTCGGAGCTTCTTCTGCCTTCAACGCTAGGCTCTGCTCGTCAAGCAGCAACCATGGCGACGGATGGTAATATTGACGCTGGTATGTCTTTTCTTATCCTAACCTAGATGCCGCGCCTATTATCTCCTCCCGATTGCGCAATGTCTCATGCGCACTAATCTTGCGTGACCAAAGCTGACCTTGACTCAATCTAGGAGCGCCAAACCTCAACCTCACGCAGGAGGAGAAGCGTGTTTACGGGCATCTCTTCCGACAAGCCGACATTAATAATCTCGGGGTCGTCACCGGGGAGGTGGCCGTGAAATTCTTTGAGAAGACAGCTCTAAATTCGCGAGTCCTGGGAGAGGTACGGTTCGAGTCTCATTTAGCAAAGCCTCCCTATTGTGGGCTGCCGCGCTAATAACTATTCGGTTGGTGAATACAGATATGGCAGATCGCCGACAAGGAGAATCGAGGCTTCCTCACCCCCGCCGGCTTTGGCATCGTCCTTCGTCTCATTGGCCATGCTCAAGCAGGCCGCGAACCATCACCTGAAATGGCCCTGAACCCAGGCCCACTTCCTAGATTCGAGGGCGTCAATATTCCGCCTCCGCCTCCTATGCAGTCCCGACCGCCACCGACAACATCTCCGTCCGCCGGCCTCACCCCAGCTACCACTGGCGGTGGTCTTTCCTCAATCTCGGCACAAGGCCCCGGTGGTGCTCCCATCCAGATTCCAGCCTTGACGGCCGAGAAGGCGACCCAGTATGCGAATCTCTTCGAACGTCAGACGCTTCAGAGCGGCCAGATGCTACCAGGCGATGCCGCAAAGTCCATCTTTGAGAAGTCTGGGCTGCCGAATGAGGTGCTCGGCCGCATATGGCAACTTGCCGATACTGAGCAGCGTGGCGCTCTGGTGATGACCGAGTTCGTCATGTCGATGCATCTGCTCACTTGTATGAAGTCTGGAGCTCTCAGGGCATTGCCCACGATACTTCCCGCTCCACTCTACGAAGCCGCGACCCAGCGCCTCCCCGCCAGAGGCTCCCCTGTGACTGCGATCCCACCGGTCCCGCCAATTCCCAAACAGCTTAGTGGTACAGCACAGCAGCAAACCCAGATGCGTACGGGAAGCCCTCTGGCGAGACAACCCCTAGCGCCACCTCCCCAGATCAGTTCTCATTCCACTGGCGTCTCCCGTGTCACGCCTCAAGGTACAGGAATGGCGGGTGGTGACTGGCTCGTCACACCAACCGACAAAACCCGATTCGACCAGGTCTACGGCACGATTGACATCACACGGAAGGGATTTATTACGGGCGAGGAAGCGGTGGGGTTTTTCGGTCAGAGCAATCTCAATGAGGACCAGCTCGCACAGATTTGGGATCTCGCCGACATCAACAGCAAGGGACAGCTCACTCGCGATGAGTTTGCTGTTGCCATGTATCTGATACGCCAGCAGCGCACGCGCAGGGATGGCACTAACACCCTCCCATCTACTCTACCTCCCAACCTGATACCACCCAGTATGCGTTCTTCGCACACCGCTCCAGCACCGGTCGGTGCATTCGATACCGCGACACTTGCCCGGGCTCCGGCACCTCCGGCACAGCCGAAATCAGCTCTGGACGACCTCTTCGGCCTCACCACGTCTCCATCCTCGTCGGCTCCGGCCCCTGCACAAGTCCAAAGTGCGATGGCAACGGGTGGATCGAACGCCTCCAGAGACCCATTCTCCTCTGGAAGTCCTATGCAGCCAGGCTCACCTATGGCCCCCATTTCCTCGCAAGCTACAAGCTTCGGCACCAGCATCAAGCCTTTCATGCCCACGAGCTCATTTGGCTTGAGCCTAACTCCAAACAAGACAGGAGAGTCGACGGGGTCTGCACCTGCGCAGCTCCAAGTCCCTGCACCAATCGAAGAGGATTTGCTCGGAGACAACGACCCGGAAATTAGCAAAAAACTTACAAATGAGACAACCGAGCTGGCGAACATGTCCAGTCAGATTGGCACTCTAAGTAAACAGATGCAAGATCTCTCGACCAAGAGGAACTCGACCCAGCAAGAGCTCACCCAGGCAAGCTCACAGAAGAAGCAGCTCGAGTCCAAGCTAGCCCATCTCAGGACCATGTACGAAAATGAAGCGCGAGAGGTCCGCTCCCTGGAACAGCAGCTTAACACGGCCAAAGCGGACACCAAGAATCTGCAGAAGGAATATGTGATGCTCGAGGCCACTGCTACCGATTTGAGGAACAACAAGAACCTGGTGCTTACTGGACTCCAGGCGGACCAGCAGGAAAATGCCAGCCTCAAGGAGAAAATCCGGGCTGTCAACGCCGAAACCACTGCCATCAAACCACAACTTGAGAAGCTCAAGTCGGAAGCTCGGCAACAGAAGGGACTGGTTGCTATTAACAAAAAGCAGCTATCCACGAACGAGGGCGAGCGGGATAAACTCAAGTCTGAAGCCGAAGAGCTCTCAAAGAGCAACGAGGAGATGTCACGCCAGATCGGCGCAGGGTCGCCGGCCTCGACGTCTGCCCAGGTTGCTAGCCCCACCCTGTCGACGACGAGTGCTAACAACCCCTTCTTCCGGCGGACGGCTAGCACTGATGTTGTGGGAACGTTCGGCAGCCCCCCTCCAGTCAAGAGCGTTAGCGATAATGCGTTCAACGATATCTTTGGGCCTTTCCCCTTGAGCGCGACTAGCACTCCGCCTCCAACTTCTTTCAAGAAGGCCGAGACGACGTCGACAACGTCTCCGTTTGCGACACCCGGCTCCGCTTCTCCCCAGCTCAGCCGTCAGGCACCTGCTACCAGCGGAGCCGAGCCCCCGGCACCGGCCGAGTCGAACCAGATCACCTCGAGCTTCCTGCCCATTCGTGAGCCTGCCGATTCCATTTCTTCCTCTCGCCAGGTTTCGCCCCCCGCGAGCCGGATTGGTTTTGCTGATGCCACTCCGACCGAACCTAGCGGCGGACTCAGGTCCTTGAGCCCTGACGCCACTGGCCGCAGCATAGGCTCCGGCTCTGGCGTTGCGGTCGAGAGCGACAAGGAAGGCCCCAAGCCCGCGGCTACTTTCCCTCAAGAGAACAAGCTTTCCATAGCCGAGGACATGTTTGATGCTCCTCCCTCGTCATCCGAGGCTGCTCTCAACCGCACCAACACGGCCCCCGTGGATCCGTTCGCCTCCATGGACAAGACGAATGCCAAGGATGCGTTTGATGACGCATTCGCCAGCTTTGGCACGTCCAAGGCGGAGGATAAATCGGCGTTTGACTCTGCCTTTGCTGGTTTCGGCTCATCTAGTGATAAGGGGTCCGATGGAGGACCAGCTGGCAAAACGGTTGCTGCCTTCAATACCGAGTTCCCGCCCATCTCGGAGATTGAAGGCAATGATGAGTCCGACTCGGATAGCGATAAGGGTGGGTTTGATGATGACTTTGCCCCTGCCACATCGTCCCCCAACACCAAGAGCAAGGAGAAGACTGGTGGTGATGCCGTCGCTGGTGCAACTACCGGAGCTCCGGCTTCTAGTCCCGCGACGGAGGAGACTCCCAAAAGGTATTAAGAGGTTTTTGCCTTCTCGTCTTGATTATGATTGGATTTGGGAGAAAAAGGCCGGATGGACGGACGAATACCCTGTAATATTTTGCATCCATCATGTAGTAGCGAACCTTGTTTTGCTTTGTTTTCTTCTGTTTGGCCTATAGTAGCCCTGCTCCTCATGTATCGTATTGTTTCGCTGCCCGCTTTCGTCCATCCTGCATAGACCTAGTTTGGTATTCATCATCCATTCAACAACGCTGTTTGGCTGGAGCTGCGATGGCTAACGAGGCTTTAAATTGTTTTCTGTAGTGAAACCTCGACCATAACCAGCATGCCCAGCACGAACGCTGCACCCGCACCGACGGCCCTCACCTCCACTACTTCGACGGCTCCCAACATGGAGAACATCTTTAGTAACAACAACAACCCGCCTTCCGTTACCCCAACCACCGCCCAGCATGGCCCAAGCGGCAGCGTGGACAGCACTAGCAACAAGAAGCCTTCTACTCCCTTTGACGAGCTCGATGACGAGTTTGAAGGGCTCGAGGATGCGAAAGAGGGCAGTGCCGACGACGAGTACGCAAACATCAGCCGCTCTGGCTTGGATGATTTCAACCCCGTTTTCGACTCGTCACCACCCCCAAGCCAGGCCAAGAGTGAAAGCACAGCGTTCGGTGCGGAGTCGAGCTTTGATTTCGCAAACGTGAGCGAGGGGAGCAGTGGGCAGTTGGGAAGCGCGAGGGGTCATGCACAACAGCATGCACAAGGGCAGGGACAGGCCGTCACTTTAGGCGGCACTGCGCTGGCAGCCGTCGCTCCACCAGCACAGTCCGGCGATTCTAAAGCTCCCATCAGCCCAGATAACCAGGACTGGGAGGCGCTGTTCGCAAGCCTGGACAGTCCCGGAAGCGACGGAACTGCCACTGCCACTGCCAGGGCCCCCGCCGCCACTGCCGAGAGCGTTGGTGGACCTGGGAGTGCTGCTGCTGGCACTGGATCGGAAAAGCCGGCCGCTATTGGCAGGGCTCTGACGGAGGAGGGGTTGCATGATGAACCGACGCTGAAACAGTTGGTTTCAATGGGCTATGAGCGTTCTGACGCTCTGGCGGCGTTGGAGAAGAGTAATTATGATGCTGAGAGGGTGAGTACTGCTAGCAAGCTGTCGAGTCCTGTGGTTGTGCCGAAAGTGTTTGAAGAGGATGTAAAAAAAGAGAGTAGCAGCGCGGAACAAGGGATATGTCAAAAGCAAGATCGGAAGCCAAAAGAGAAGGAAAGCGACGATGGATCGTGGTGGTCGTAGACGTTGGGATGGCAGGACGGGCCACCCGGAGGTTTGCTTTTTTCTCTGTTTTGTCCAGACTCGGGATTTACTAACATGTCTGTCGTCCGAAAAAAATAGGCTGTTGAGTTGCTGTTGGCCAGGTCCTAACCCCCCTTGTCTCGACTGACCTTCGAGGTTGGGAGGAAAAGGAGGGCAGTGACATGTGGCGGTTTGTATGAGCCTCAACGATCATGTTTTCTCTTTCCTTGCATTGAACGTGGCAGGAAGATCGAGAGGAGGGAGAGATGAGGGGTTTGAAGGATCACGGGGTGAAAGTGGAATAAGGTGAAGATAATTGGAAGATGGAGAACGGTATCTGTGTCGAGGAGGAGACGATATCGGTCCCGAAACTATCAGCTGCGTTCTCTTGGAGCCTGCTTTGCTGTAGTCTGTTTCGTGGCACATGTGACGCCGGCTGTTGGATGCGGAGGATGTCGATGGATGGGGCGGCTTAGGTGCTGGCTCGTGCTGTCGAATATTTGCTATTGCCTTGCCCTCCAGACATTGCGGCTATTGATGTACATTCCATATTCTAAAGCTAATTCTCTTTTGTTTTCGAATACCCTTTGTAGTGTCGTAGGACGGAGACGGGTAGATTAAGCCAGAGGATTATTATGTAATTACCACCTTACCTACTATAAATGGTGCTTCAATGAACATTCCTTGGTGAGAAGAGAGCCCGGTAGGGAAAATGCATAGTTGGGGGACGCCATTTGAGTACATTGCGCCCCGCCCAAAGCGGGCCACCAGCAAAGATTGGGGGTCACAGACGGCGTTGAGTATAGATCAAGCAGGCATTCCTGGATACCTTACGTCCCTCACCTGCCGTCAGGGAACTGCCTAGTTACCTCCTGGTCCTACTTGGGTAAGCCTTGAGGATGTACTTTTGTTCATTTCCATCTCGGTCTCTGTCGTTGGCTGTGACTACGAATGTCGATTCCCGACGTTTATTTCCGTGCCAGACGGGGCGGGGTGTGGGGTTAACGAACACCGCTGTTTTCATCCTTGCTCAGTACTGGGTATTGAGTTGGATGAAAGATGTCTGATGTATATATATATATATATATATATATATATGCTATTATGCTAGGTTGATAGGTGGGTGGTATGGGTGGGACGGTTGAGACAAATTGGAGATTATTCCCTATTATTGTGGACAGTGCCCGTCCAAGTGGAGAGAGAGAGAGAGAGAGAGAGAAGAGAGAAAGAGTATCTCTTCCCCAAGTTCCTATTGTTTGTTGTAGTCGATACTACCTATCGCCAAGACGATCTGTGGTCAGTCAATTGTAGTTACCACAAGCATGGACGTTTTTTTTTTTTTGGTTTGGATCTGCCGTTATCGAGAAAAAATCATGATTGCAAAACTAGATGGACATCTACATATCTATCTGCCTCAGCATGATGCGAAACAGAAAACCGACGAAACCAATCTATTGCACCCACTCCCATCCCGCGGATGTAATATCGCTCTGCCAACCAATGAGTATCGCCACGCCGGCCGCGGGCGTTCCGTCATGCTCGGGCACGACATGATCAATATATATATATATATACATATATACATATATCAGGGACGTCACCAGTTTTTCCCAACACCCGTGCACGTGCACGTGCATGCGCGCCCTGTCCCGGATGCCGCCTACAGTCCGTAAAACCCGGCAAACCCGTCATCCTCCCTCCCCTTTCTGTCCCACTCCAGGTCCCTGGCCACGTCGTCCGCGAGCTCCTCCCCCCCAGAGCCTCCCCACGAAGCCGAGCAGCATGTCCGTCCCGGCGCTTATCCCGCCGCTGGACCACCAGCGTCCGTCTTCCACCCACCTCGCTTTCCCTATCCAGTTCACGGCGGGGACTCGGGAGGAAACGAGCCTGAATGCCTTTTTGTTCGTCGTGGCGCTGTAGTTGCGGCGGCGGCGGACGCGGCCGGAACGCGCGACCAGGAGCGCGCCGGTGCACACGGAGAGCACCAGCTTTACTGGTGGCGAGGAGGGGCGCGCGCGGGGCCGGCGCGTCTGCGGGGTTGGGGGGACTTCCGGGCGGCATGTCGGACCGACGCCGGGACGTGGAGGCCGGGCACCGGCGGTGGCGGTTGTTGAAGAAGGCGACGCAGGCCCAGGGCCGGGAAATGGAGAAGTTTTGCCGTTGCCGCTGCCGCTGCCGCCGCCGCCGCCGTCGTCGTCGTCGTCGTCGTCGTCGTCGTCGTCCTCCCCCCACCGAGCGCGAATGAATTCTTCGTACGGAGCTATCGCCGAAGCATCCCGGCTCCCGAGCCCACCGGGCACGATCAGGATGTCTAGCACTGGCGCGTTGGATAGGGTGTGCGTCGGAACCACGGTCTGCTCGAAAGACGGAGATGGAAACGTGGAACTGGCTTTTTGCGCCGGGGCGAGCGTGCTGACCGGGGAGAGGGTTTCGGAGATAATGGAGAGGGTTATGTGGTGCGTGTGGGCGACTTGGCCCAGGACGTCGAGGGGGCCGAACACGTCGAGGGCTTGGAAGCCGGGGTAGATCAGGACGCCCACGCGAAGGGGGGAGGATGGGGTGGGGGGCTCGAGGGACATCGCGCGACTAGAGTGTGGGGTTGGAGGTGGGTTGGCGAATGGACTCATAAGCGGGACTCGGAATATAGTGCCGTTGTGGCTTTATTGACCTGAGGTGGTCTATCGTTGCGGTGGCGCCAACGGATTTGTGGTTGAGGCTATAGCTAGTCCTTCAAGTCGATATAGTCAGACTGGAAGAGGCCTGGGCTACTTCGAGGGATCATGGAGAAGGAATTAATATGTACTGCATCAATTGTATCCATCGTAGTGCGGGGAGTGTAGTAAATGAACAAGCTTATATTTACCTAGTATTGATCCTTTCAACATGTGTCGGCAGTGATTCCTGCGGACGAAAATCAGTGCATATTGATGCTGTTGTTCGGTCTCGGCTCATCCTGACGGTGCGAAGCTACGACTGATCAATCGATGGCACGATTAAGTCTCGGGAGCATATGATCCTGAGGCCGAGGATATTAGCAAGGGATGTGATGACCTGAGGAGTATTCCTAAATAGTAACGAGCGGCGTCGCCATCGTTGGTCCCGCATTACTAATTCGTCCGACTCGGAGTGCAGTATAGTTAGGCGCATTTGCTGGCGGACCGTCATCAGCTAACTCCAGCTGGCATCGCCCTAATATTGACATGATTCACTGACCCGTGTTAATTCAACTAGTGCGATCGATCATATAGGATCTCTGGGCTCTATTCAAGCGCGATGGCGAAGGATAAGATAAAAGGTAAAGTGGAAGCGAGGAACGGAAAGTTGGGATTTGAAGTGCTTAATACTTATGTAATCAACGGGCTCTTGATTTCTTCATGAACAGGAAAGCATTGCGAGAGGTAATACAACAGCGGCACTCCCCCAAGTGAACACCTCGGCTTATATTCCCGCGACTGGAACATTGCACGACGAATACAACATAACTCAAGTACCGCAGGCATACAGCCAGGTGGCCCGAACTGTCGGAAGTTTCAATGTTCAGCATTGTCGACGCTTACGCTGATCATCCCATATCTCAAATGTCAACATGGCATATAAGACGCGTAAATTATGCCAAGATAAGCTCGCAGCTCGCAAATGGTAGCAGGAATAACCGAAGGCGCGGCGGTGAAGGGGGAATGGAATTCTGCAATCGATCCACGATCTTCAACGCCAAGGCTACTCATAGCCATCGTGTACCAGCAAATACTCCCGGTAACCTCTCACACTCCAGTCGGCATCTCCTTCTAGACTCCTACCCTGCCGGGTCTCGACGTTTTCTACCCATCTATTCCCCGATCCTAGAGCCTTGCACAATCCATATAGTTTATAGCTCGCCTCGTATGGTAGGATCGTAGCTCTCACGAGCAGTCAGTAAGCCTGCATTGAGGGGGCTTACAATCGAAACAGAGTTCTGCTAACATCCCAGCAAAGGAGAGCGATACTCGCCAAAGACCAGCTGCTCACTGACACTTACAATAACTTATCGACTTGGAAGACCATACCCTCCATTGCCTCTGTGAATCTGACAAGTACCCGTAATGTCGCTCATGCAACAATCGGACGATTCCTCACTGCTGCTCGCCGGCAGTCAACACAAATCGGAGCATGCATTGCGAACTAGTCCGTCGTGGCCGCTGGTCGATTGTATGAATCCTCGGCATTCATGATTGCGTGGACGAGACCCCAGACCACTTCACTTGAGGATATACATATTGAAATCTAAGAGATGGTACAATATAATGGACACTGGGAGGAACGAGCAAAGTGTACCGGTCATAAATATTCTTGTTAGCCCTTGGAAAGGAATATTACGATCCGACTAGAAGGTGCAGGGGTTGAAGGAAGGATGTGGCGATGACGAGTCCATGTCGTATTGAATAAATAGATGGCTACAAGACCACCCGTAGGTGGGAAAGTCGCTCCATATATGGTCTTTCCGATGTGCGTTACCACGGCCTGTGGGGGATCCGGGTTCAGCCCACCACTAACCCCCTGAGCAGTAGGGCAAGGACATAATTACTAAGAGAACTGATGTCAGCATTGAACGTTACGAAAAAACGAGGTACATCTTGGGCATCAAAAACGTGCACGTAAGATAAATTATGCATTCTTCAAATACTGAAGAAGTCAACCTTCCGGGCTATACTCATCGTCATATTCCTTATTCAATTTTAGCCTTTACCGGTTCTAAAGCGTTTCTATAGCAAACTAGGAAGGTTAGTAACAAGCATATCGTCCGCTCGCCATCGTTTGACATAGTTCGGAAATCTGAAGGCCGAAACTATGGAAAACCACACTCAACCCCTCGACCAGAAGACCAATGGAGGCCCAACGCTCGCCAAAATAGCCTGCGACCAGTGCCACCGCTGCAAGTTGCGCTGCACCCGGGAGCTCCCACAGTGTGAACGCTGTCGCAAAACCGATAGTCCCTGCACTTTTAGCACAGGGAAACCTCTTGGGAAGCCAAAGGGGAGCAAAAACAAAGTCAAAACTGCTACCGCTGGCCAACAGCAGCAGGGACAGCAAGAACAACAACAAATTCAAAGACAGAGCGGTTTGAGTCAGGCTGGGATCAAGAGAAAACATTCCGAGGAGATAGGCTCACCTGCAATGGGAGCGTCTTTGGACTCAGGCCTCGATCGTAGCCACCGTCCAGCACATGTAAGAAGCTTTTGCTCGATGACGGACATCTCCATATACTGACAGATTCATAGACTTGGTCGCACCGCCATCTCAAGGTGGAAGGAGATGGCCATATTGAGACAAGAACTGCAGACCCGAGTCCATGTCCCAGTCCGCTATGGAAAGTTGGACATAGTCCCCAGCCTCCCGCTATCGAGTCGCCGCAGACACCGGAGCATGGAGGACAAGGAATGGATGGACATTCAGCCTCAAGACACAAGCTCCAGAGCCTCGAACACAACGTTCTCCTCAGCCCGGGTCTTGACCACCTGTTCCCTCCTCTTCCACCGCAATTCATTCACCTGGCCACAAGTTGTGACGTACTTCTCGACCCAGTGATAGCAGGCTCCACCTTGCCGGACTTCTTGAATATCCCGCTCACGCCCGTTCCCGACGTTTACAGCGCCACGACTACCCACACCCACACCCCGAGCCACTCCCCAATCCCTATACGCCAGCATACGAGTCACAAATCCTTCCTCCGAACCGGTGTTGGAGGAGAGGAAGAAATATGTGCTTGCAGTCCTTCGGGCCTTTCGTTTCTATTCTCCCTGTTGCAGCAAGTCTACACCCGATCTCCGCCCACCCAGGCAAATTCCGCATCTCTCAATTACCTCGACCAGTCCTTGTTGGTACTTCGAACCAGTATGGGCTTTTTCGAGAGGTGTAACAGTTGCCCTTCTTGCCAGCAGAACGAAAGTGTATTGATGCTGTTGCTTCCGCTGGTGAGAGGGGCGATGCGGTGGTATGAGGGTCTGCTAGGGGAACAGGAGCAACAAGTCGCAGGAATAATAGGGAACATCATGTCGAAAAATGGGGAAGACCAGAACGAGCAGGCCTGGCATGCGTATTGGGATGGGAACGGCGGCGTTTCCATCGCGTGCCTCGAGGTTGTCGAAGATGCCCAAACGCAGCGGCTAGTCGTCGGTGCAGTGATACGGACGGAGATGAGGGCTGGTGTTAGGATACTGAAGGATTTTGAGGAAACAGTCGGGGAGGGTAAAAATGATAGTGGAGGCGGTGGTAGTGACGATGGGGGAGGGAGAGTGAGGGCAGCATTGGCAGAGGCTGCGAGGGTGATGAGGGAGGATGAGTTTGAGGTTTGGTGGGGCTAGAAAAAAACAGTTGTAAGGTAAATTATCAAACCAGAATTTGGTTTCCATGACGCATTAATTAGCTGGCGAAATTAAAACTGGGAGGAACGATGCAGCACCCTTATGTCTGCGAGTCGTTGTTTGTTTCCTCCTTGAAAGAGTCTTGGCCCTTTTGATTCGGGAAAGTAGCTGTCAGGTGGTTCCCACCCAACGCAACGGTCTACATTTACTGCTGGCGGAAGGAGCCGCGCAGTTTCATTTTTATTCACAAAGACCCGGGAATAGAGAACATATATCTATCTATAGCTGAAGTTAGGATCGAAGTGTGGGTGGGAAAGTACACACCACCCAGCCAGTCACCGATCCGGCACGAGCCCTAATCGGCGGAGAAGTAAGCAAGATAGCACCGGAAAGTTGATTAAAAACTGGCATGGCATTTAAGAACAAAGGCATTTTTAGAGCATACTGAGGGAAGACGCTTCGAAGTGTCAGTGATGGCGCGGGAATACATCCCAGAGTAGGATCCTTCCATCAAAGCACACAAGAGGCCAAGTCCTACCAGGCCTGGACAACTCCCCTCTTGCCACCCGCACGGAACTCTGTGATGCCAACAGGATCTAAATGGCATGTTGAAGTCTGAGCGTCGTATGGCTGCGTCGTAAAGCACGACATCATTTGCGTGGTGATATATAACTACTATGTAATGCAGATAGGAACATTCTCAAAATGGGGATACCGGCTCTGTCTATAAAGCTGTTCGTTTGCTATCCCCATCAATTGTTTCAATCTCGCTGCTCCACCTGGGTGGCCCCTTTGCCGTTTCGCTTCCATCCCAACATCATGGTTGGTGAGTCTTGGCATTTCATTGTTCGCTTGTCTCACCTTATGAAACGCCGTCTTTACGAGCGAGGGTGCACGCGGCCTTCATTCGAGTGTTCGACTTCAATTTGAACGATAGTCCAACAGGCATGTTATGTTTTCATCTTTTTTTCATCTTTTTTTTTCATCTTTTTCAATTGAATAGGTACAGTAGCTTGCCTACTGTACCTTGCTAGCCGGCTAGCTACAGTAGTCGACTCCGTCGCGCTCATATGGCAAATCCGCGACAGCACTATGGACGCCTCCTTAGCCACAGCTCGATCCCCGCGGCCACGGCCCGGAGGAGGTAAAGTCGGAACGGGCAAGATACTGCTTCTCACGTGTGGGTTTTTCGGGATGCAACTAGTCTGGTCCGTCCTCATGACGAACGGGACGGTAAGTTCTCTGCCCCAGGGTAACTAGTGGGCAACTACAGTAGGCGTATAACTACCCACCAGGATCTGGTCTGACAACCCACGCGCAGCCCTATCTACAAACTCTCTCCCTCCCCGCCTCCCTCACGCCCCTCGTCTGGCTGGCCGGTCCCTTGAGCGGCGCCATATTCCAGCCCATCATCGGCGCGCACAGCGACCGTTGCGTCTCCCCGTGGGGTAGAAGGAGCCCTTACATCATCACCGGCGCCGTATCAACTACGATATGCCTCCTCGGTCTCTCGTTTACCGACAGCGTCCTTCCTTCCGTGCTCTCCCTCGTCGGCATTTCGGGGCGCAGTAACGACGCGGTGGCGAGGACACTCGTGCAGGTTGCTGCTGTCCTCTGGGTCTACTGGCTAAACCTATCCCTCCAACCCCTGCAGTCCGGCCTGCGTGCCCGCATCGTGGACGTGTGTCCGCCCGAGGAACAGGCGAGGGCGAATGCGTGGGCGAGCCGGTTCACGGGGCTGGGAAACGTAGCAATGTGCGCGATTGGGTATTGGGGCGTCCCCGCGTGGCTGCACGTTTTTGACGGAAATCACGTTTTCCGCTCGTTGAGTATTGTTGCTGCTGCTGCGATGATGGCGACGGTGGGGTTGAGCTGTTTCATGGTCCGGGAGGTACCTCTGGTCGAGGTTGACGACACAGTGGAAGATGGCGAAGAGGAGAAAGGAGGCAAGAAGAGGATGGGTATTGCCACGGTACTGAGGGGCCTGGCTGAGAGTATACGAACGCTGCCAAGGTTGAGTAAGGGTGTATGCAAGGCGCAGTTCGTGTCTTGGCTGGGCTGGTTTCCATTTTTGTTCTATAATTCGAGGTATGTCTCAGCCACGTGTCTCGACACACAGTTTCCCCATACCATTCGTCTCATCGCATCGTACACCAGTCTCACTAACATCTTGTCGCGCAAAACAGCTATATCGGATATTTATGTAAGCCCAAACTTCCTCAACTTTCTCCTTCCCGTTGTTGTCGAAGACGCCCCTGTATATTTATATAATAAAATTGATTAAACCCCCACAGACACCCGAACGATTCAAGACCAAGTTGCAGCGAAAAACATCGACAAAGACACCACCCACGCGGCCTCGATGCGCATGGGCAATCTTTCCGGCTTCATGACTGCAGTCGTGGCTCTCAGTGTGACCTTCGCCTTGCCAGCGATTCTTGGCCGCGTCGACCGGACTAGGGGCAGCGGCTCGCTCACCGGAGTCGGCACGGGAAAATCTGGAAGCCCAGGGGTCGCGTGTCAGAAGAGGACCCTTTCGTGGGCTTGGGCTGCGGCTCAGGTATTGCTTGCAATGTGTATGTTCGCGACCATGTTCGCGTCGGATTACGTTAGTAGTATGGCAATAGTGGCGATGGTAGGGGTGAGCTGGGCGGTTACGATTTGGGTCCCATTTGCGTTGATTGCTACAGATATCTCCAAGCTGTCGGGAAGCGAGGGAGAGGAAGCGCTGGAAGAGATGCTGCTGGGCGGTCATCGTAGTAGTGGGGGAAGAAGAAGAAGAAAGGCCCTTGGAGCTGGCGCAGTAATGGGGCTGCACAATTTGGCCATTGCAAGCCCGCAAATCGTGTCAGCGCTGGTTTCTAGTCTTTTGTTGTTTGTTTTTGCTGGGCAGACGGAATGGGTTCTCCGCGCCGGTGGCATAGCGAGTGCGTTTGCGGCATTCATGATTGCGAGGATAAGTGTGGATTGATAGGGTTAGCGATGGATCGTGGATTTGCTAGATGTTGAGTCTATTTTCCGAAAGACCCATCTAATATCTCGTCCACTACTTGTTGCTCTTTCGAATCGCACAACAATAGTATTTGCATCTCCACAGCAGCACTGCATATGCGTTGTGCCTCTGTTCGCAAGGCTGCTTTCCAGATTTTCTCGTCTAGTGCCGCGTCAGTCTCAACAGAACCCACGCAACACCTAAAGATATGGGCTTTTGCTGTGGAGGCGCTAGAAGGGTATGCAGCGATCTCTTTGAAGTATAGAGATGTTCGCCTCAGGGCCGCGATGCAAAGAGTTACAACGAGAGTCCCGTTGCATGTTGGATAGGCGATATAGGTCTCGCAGAGTTGAGCGACTTTCAGCGATAGCGCCAGGAGGTCGCCGCTGATGAGTGGGACTTCTGGGACACTTGTGAGAGGGAAAGCATATTGGGGTCCAGGTCGTCAAAGTTGATGAGTCCCATTATCTTTAGTTACACGATCGTGTAGTGTTTTGCACCGGTCAACGAGGCCTGATATGGTTTTGCTTGGCCTTCAAGACGGAGACATTATCAAGATCCGCTTTGAAGGTGTCACGGGAGGCACCGAAACTATTGTCTTTTTAATCTTTGAGATACCTTGGCATGAGATTCTCGATAAGAGGTTTGGTGTTGTGTTTTCGGAATGCGTTAGCCCCCTAGAGGGCTGATGTGATACATAGAATGCTGACATCGCGCAGATACAGAACAATATCCCGGCCTTTCACCTTTTCCCCCAAAGAACCCCCCCCCGTTATTGTTCTAGTCGCATGGGAAGACAATGCCCCCCTCGATCTGTTGTACCATCCAATCATCCTAGAAAATGAAGTGAAACCACCGCATGATAGGGGTCTGAATATGCACAGCCAAAGGGGAACGGGTTACACAGAGCCGTGCAGCAGCGAGATATTATTGAGCTGTAGAAAGAAGCTCTGCCTCTTCAGCAAGTCACTTCAGCAAGCCACTTCAGCAAGCCACTTCAGCAAGCCACTTTCGCTGTTGGTTTTCCAAGCTCAAATAGTGCCTCCGACCTGTTCTTGTACCGCCACCACGTTTCGTCCTTGGCTCAACTCCCATCTCACCGGCTGTCAGAAAGAGTGAAGTCTCATATATATATATATATAGATATTTTAATCTCTATTTGATTTTGATCACCTCGCTACGAACTCGGCCCGCAACGCAACTCGATTATCGGGCTCGAAACCAAAACCACCACGTCCTTGCCCACCCTTCTTTCGTTCCTGGGTTCGGGAGATAAACACGAGGTGCGGATTATTCTGCAAGTGTACCTAGCACCATTCTCACCCGGTTATGTATGACATGCCGTTCAGGTGTCCAACCGGCGATGGAGGAGGTGATCTGCTCGGTAAGCGAAGCAACCGGGGCCGATGTTGAAATGGCGGTTGGCGCGGCCCGAAAGTAGCTCAAGACCAGCTGGAAACGGGTACCGGGGTTCGTTTGCGGCTGGTTCATGACGGAGCTTGTAGACAGAGACATGGAACTTTGGGCCCAACTTGAGTCGCTCGGCAGCGGCAAGGCCCCTGGTATTGTCCGTACCGTCGATGTTCCCATGGCGGCTGACTGCATTTGATGCCGCGCTGGGTATCCTGCTAAGCTGCACGGAAAGGTCGTCGTTTCGGACTTAGACTATCTCTGCTACACTAAGCTTAAGCTTGGAGGTACTGATTACCCGAGGCGTGTCACCTGCCGGCTCGCTTTGCCTCATAGATGGGCGTATTTGGACAAATTATCTCACGGAACTTTTCGTTGCTTATGTGGGTTTGTAACGTGGGCCTTCCATTCGCCATAGGTGTCTGCTTCATCGGCAAGAGTGCCAAGTAGAAACCGCTGCCGGCTCTTTCAATGGACGAGCTGACCAAGGGGGCGGATTTCCTACCGGCTGTCATCAACATTCTTTGCGGATATGGGGAGACTTGCGGTGCTGCTATCGTGTCGCACCTGGACATTGACAAAGTCGCTTTCGTGGGGAGTACTGCTGTCGGTCTTCATGTCATGGTCGTGGTGGCCATGTCCAACCTAGAGAAGGTGGCGCTACAGCTAGGATATGAGAGCAAGCATTGTCTCCAAAGACGTCGATCTTAAGGAAAAGTTAGAAAAAGAAACTTATTTGGATGGATACAACAAAGAGGCGCAGGCTTGTACTATGGGGGCCCATGGGTTACCCACGGATTTTGTGGGGCTACCCATAGGGTCCCATGGAACCCCACGGGTTTTGTGGTGTGGTCCCATGGGGTCACACAGGTTTACTGGTGGGAACCACACGCAATATTTTAAAACCCCCATGTGGTCCCATATGGTTTTTCGCGCACGGCCATCTGGGGCTCCACGGATTTTTGTACAAGCCTAGTGCCACTCAAGTACGGAGTACCCTCGCATATGCCTAATCAACTAATCCATAGATGATTTAATGGGGGCAGTCGATGGAAAACTCGGCAGCGGTCTGGAAATATTGGTAGCAGGAGGTAAAGTTATACTGCATGCTGTAGCAAATTCCGATCCACCAGGCGATCAAGATTCCACAGCGCCCAAAATTCCGAGCTGATTAATTTCGAGAACCCTAGGCTTCCGAACCGCGTAAGATACCCATCTCTCCCTAGCACAGAAGGCATAACCAATCCGGAATTCATTGTTATCTAGAATAGTTATTGTATTTATATTTATAAAACCTGCTGCGGGTTGTAGGTCTTGCACAATGGAATCAGTCATACCGATCTATCGTCTTTTATCTACTTATCTATCATGATCACTCCATTTACATTCGCGCGTGCATCTATAGTTTAGGAACCACCAGCCATGTCGCTGCCTTCAACCTCTTCTCCACCGCGTGGCCCCAACAAGCCTTTCACTTATTTAAAAAGTCACCCAAGGCGCAGGCAGGGCTTGGAGCACTGGTGTTTCTGCTCGGGATGAGTCATCTTAACTGAGTCTTGTCTCGCCGGTTTTTGAACAACGGCGTCTCCGACCCGACGTGGAACTGGGACCGGGAGATAGTGGTGGTAACCGGCGGTGGAAGCGATATCGGCGCCACCATCGTCGGCATGCTGGCGGAACGCAGCGTCAAAGTCATTATTTTTTTTATTTGAGGCTGACACGCTTTCAAACCGGCCTTCGCATGTTCTTCCACTATACCCCCTCCCCCCACTCCACATCCGCTATCGCCTGCTAAACATCAATGTTTAATTTTACAGCCAAGCAAGTATACTTCTACCCTACATGTATAGGATGCAAGCAAGGTGTTCGTAAAGTGGCGGCCAAGATCCGTTCAGAGCACGGAAACCCACCCGTTCAGATCAAAAATGCCGGAATCGGTAACGGCTCGACGGTGGAGGACCTAGAGGAGAACAGGCTTAGAGCAGTCTCCGACGTCAACATCATCTCGTACTTCTTTCTCGTCCCAAGAGTTCCTCCCGGCCATGGTGAAGGCAAACCATGGCCACATTGTCGCAGTCGCAAGCATGGCTAGCTTTTGCACTCAGGCAACCAACGTGGATTACTCCTGCACCAAGGCCGCCGCCATGGCATTCCACGAGGGTCTAGGCCAGGAACTTCGCCTTATACACAATGCCCCGAGGGTCAAAACCAGGTATGTATTATGGTCTGATATGCCGTATCTGCCGCGCGCCTACCAACTTTACATAGCGTTGTACACCCCACCAAGGTTAGGACGGAAATGATAGACTATTTGGTTAAGAGTGGCAAGCTCAATAGCACAACTGGTCTCCCGGACGATGTGGCCGGTGCCGTTATCAATCAGCTGTATTCGGGGTACAAAGCTCAGCTGGTAGTTCCTCCTAGTTTGGGTTGGGTATCGCTTGTGAGGGGGACTCCTTCGTGGTTCCGGGAATACATTCGTAACAGCCTTAGCGCGATGCTTATCAAAGCAGGCCATGGCCACGCTCCACGCCGAGAGGGTGTTGATCCATAGTCGATGGAGTAAAAAGGCCTCGCCTAAGGCTCAAAACCAACCTATGTTTCTTTATATAATTTTTCTCTCCAATCGTCGCTTGGTGCATATTCGCATGTGCATGGTCAAACTTATTATAAACGGGGCCGTGACGGTGCACGAATGATGTGAGAAAAGGGACGGTGCCTTACTTTGGAAGAAAAAGAGCATAATATCGTGATGTAGAATTAGGTATCCGATCATTCTGCCACCATAATACAGCTCCAGGGTATGTGGAAGAACATGCTTCCAAACCTCAAACCCGGAGGCAAATTGGTGGGCATCGGGGTTGAAGTAGTTCTAATAAGTTGGGAGGGTCTAAGAATCGTGCAATACTACTAGTGGGACACTTCGAGGTACCATTAGTTCAGAATATCTGAGATTTAAGAATGCACGACCTTCACTTATTTCTGGAAATACATTGTGCATTTCTCCCAGTCAACTTATCAATGTCCTGGGACCCTCTGCTCAAATCGGGGACATTTTTCGGGATCAAGTCCTATAAATCGGGACCCCAGGCCGGGCCCTCCCAAACTAAGCTCAAACCCCCTGGTTCCTCCTCAGTCAAAGATTCCAAACTCGGCGGCAATGCTTCCCTAAACTGCTCACGCCCAATCCCTTCCCATGCGAGTATTTCCTTCCTATACCTCACACCCAGTTTCCTCAACTTCTTACAGTGCCTCAAACAAGATTTCGACCCCCCTTCCCTCGGGTCACTCCCAACTCTCCCTTGATATGTTAGCATGAACATCAGCTCTTCAAGACTTTCCTCGTGCAATAATATCATATCGCTCAGAACCCGCGCGGAGACCTCCCCTAGCAACATCGTATCGAGAGCAAAGCTGCGAGGTGTGATGTCGGGTTGGCGGATGATGAGTTTTTTCAGAGCTTTGCAGGACCGAACGTATGATGTTAGCCCGCTGTCGTCGACGTGACATCCGTCGAACTCGAGGATTTCGACATTTGAGGTACCTGGCGCAGGAAAGGAGGGGGAGTTTGGGTCCCAGTCCCGGTTGAGAGCGAAGTGGAGGGAGATATTTTGGGCGTAAAATATTTTGAGAGAGGGAAGTTTGAGAAACGGTCCTCCCACGCTACCTTCGAAGCCAAGGTATCCGCCCCATCCTGTGTCCCAGTCGAACACGTCTACTAGGCGCACTTCTACTAGGTTTTCGAGAAACCCGGATGGCGGTGGTGGTACTGTTTGCGGCTCGGAGGTGCTCTTCGCCCTCGGCCCACTAGCAAGGACACGGTAAAGCAAGAAATCATCCCACCCTTTCCTTCCTCCCATTCCATCTGGTGGTTGGCATGTCAATGTCTTGAGTCCTGTCGCCAGACCCAGAAGTAACAAATTCGCAGCATCTTGGCATCCCCTTCCCAACTTGTCGCTCACTAACCGATCCTTGAAGATCTCAGGATTCGCGCCATATGGTAAGGCCTTCATGTACTGTCTCAGCAGAGACATCATTCCCTCCCCTCGTTCGTCATCTAGATGGTCTTGGAACCGTAAGTGCCTGCCCACTACGCCAGGGTAATCGACTACCATCTCCCGGATCCAGGCGCCATATTCTGGATTCTCGCATAGACACCAGAGGAAGTTGAGGAAGGATTTTGTGCATAGGCCATCGGGGCCGTGGATGGAGAATAAGAGTGGCCGAGCAAGACAATCGAGTTGACGGCAGGTCAGACAGGCGTTGTAAAGGTTTCTGTTGCGGCCTGTGAGTGGGACGTGGCTGAGGATTTCGGTCAGGAGTTCCTCGGGCAGATCGAGAAGTTGGGTCATGGTTGTGGAATGGGGTTACATAAAGGGCATACACTCATCTCTCACCAGTAGTGAAATATTTCAATTTGGATGATTCCATATTTGTAGTTTGTAGTCTGCAGTTCGCCGGAAGGCAATTGGTAGGAGCAGCAGTCGACATCATGGAGGCACGTGCAGAGGAGGGACGGACATCAGGATTGATTATGTAAACAAACGTTGCTCTGTTGCATCAAAAATGCATTCTCACATGCATCATGCATGCTTCTTTTTAGCGGCAGTGGGATCTTTCCGACTGAACACCCCGGCCCTTTGAATTTTACATCTACAGCCAGGTACCCACCATCATCAAGCCTGGAATGGTGCCCAAGAGGATGGGAGCCATCAACCTCCCCGAGCCGCTGCCGGGGTTGGAGCCAGGGCTGGAACTTGAATCATCATCGTTATTGCCGCTATCTCCATCACTTGTATCTCCGGTCAATGTCTCCCTTCAAAAGATTCACGAGTCAGCTTTCAAGTCGCCCAGTCAGTTTTGTTAAAGAATGGGAAAATACTCACAAATCAGCATCACAATACCCCCCAGGCTGAAGCATATAGGCCTCGCTGTAGCATTCGCTCTCGTAGTTTGCGAGGCAGTACGCGAGCCACTGGTAATCCATCGCACCCCCGCTCGTTCCCCATATCAAGTCGTTGGAGTTGCAGAGGTTGCGGCAGGCCATGGCGTCCGTCCACCCTTGGCCGTTGCCGTTGCACATGCAGAAGGCGAAGTCCGGGTCAGATTCCCCGCCGCAGATGGTGACGGTGCCGTCGAGACAGGCATCGCATTCGGGGTCGGGGAATACGCCCCAGAAGGAGGTTTCGGCCGTGACGAGGCGGGCTAGGAGGAAGGTCAGGGCGAGGAGGGGTGCGCGGGTGTTGGGTGTCATGATGAGCTGGTGGGGTCCTTCCTTTGATGGAATTTTTGGCGATAGGCAAGAGAAGTCTGGTCCTTCGCGTATGGGACTATATTTCGTGCTTTCTAGTGGATCGAGGTCTGGCTAAAGAACTAGCGTCACAATATGGCTGGGCGTCAGTAGATCGATGGTTTTGGGGCCCGACACAGATCGCGACACCACGACGGACATGCGCCGCCCCCGCTTCCTTATATCTCCCTCCTTATAAGGCCTCCATATTCCTTCTTGTCGTATCTAATTTTACTCCTCCGCCAAGTCGCATTCACAAGTTCAGCCCTGAGCCCCGCTAGCAATGATCATATTGCTTCATCCCTGGTTCATGGGGCTGGAATTGAGGCTTGAGCCCCAACAAATGAGCTCATCGCATCGTGCCAAGAATCTCCGGCAGAAGCCAAGCTTGCCTTTTAGTTTTCCGTCAGCACCCTGCAAACTACCACGTGATTTGTTGAACGAATTTGGTATGCTTCGCGGCCATTCATCGATGAGCGTTGAATCTTGAGTTTCCGAATATAGAAACTAGATTCTGAACATTTGCGGACGTGCATATGGAGCACAACTTGCTAAGCAAGTTAAAGACAACAGGAATGCAATATGCTCTAGAAACTGAATGTTGCCAATTGCCAGCAGCGGCTGCACACCCGAATGCATCTGCCAGGCTGTATAAGGACTCCTCCCACTGGAAGACTGAATATGAGCTATGGCAACTATACCTCCTCACCGGCTTGGCGCCATCAGCATGTTCCAGCTTCATCCCAGCCAATGAGTACTCTGCTACCTCAATAGCGTCTTCTGCCTCCCCCTCTTGATCGTTTTGTTTCCCTTCTTCCCTTCTCAGGACCAGCGGCGAACTGATCCCAGGCATTACCCAGATTTCGTCGCCAGCTCTCGCTGGAACAGGTCCCAGTGCCAAGTATCTCCCATTGGGCGGGTTTTGGGTGTATGGTCTATATTCCTCCAAGAATAAGCGGGAGAGCCTGTGACTTGGCGTGATGTTTTGGGAATCTGCGGGATGGGGTAATGCGGCTGCTGGTTCTCGGTAACCCTTTCAATAAAGAGGGTGTTCGTGAAATATGATTCTAGGGTAATAAGAAAGAGAGCTACTGCACTTCTTTACATTCTTCACGACATTGGGTGACTAAGCTGACAGAAAACTGGCTGGCTTACTTATCATAACGTCTCAGCATCTAGCCAATCGATAAGCTGCAAAAACCTCCGTTTTCATCAGAAGCGGGGTTCTTACCCTAGCTCCACAAGTGCACTTTCCAAGTCGTATAGAAGGTGTGATGAATATTCTCTCATGGGGCACATCCTAAAACATATAAATTTGTAGTTGTGGAGGAAGGAAATAACGGATAGAACTTCCCACCTGCCCTCAGTGCTTAAGGCTGCTGCCAGCGGAAGAAGCTATTATTCAAAGCTGACACTCAAAATCCACATAACATTCATTTGACAAGGACCCCACCACAGAACACAAAGCTTCTGTTTTGCATGGTCAAACGTCTTCGATGTCCTAGGCCACCATCCATGATCACAAGTTCAATTTTGCATTCGTTTACCCAAATGACATCGCTCTTTCAATCTGTACCATAGCGGCTCATACCGCGCACTCGCAACCTTGATCATCCCTTTTTTCTGTATATTCTTCTATCCGGGACCCGCCACCAGCAACCAGCCAGCATGAATCCCACATCACCGGAATTCTCCAACGAGACGAGGCCCTTTTTCTGCATCGGGAACCATGACAGCAAAAGACACGAAACCCTCTCTAATGACGATTATGGAAGTATTTTGATGAGTGGTGTACGTCCCCCCCGTCCTTTCCATCATTTCTACCTCCATGCAGACAATATTCAATCATGGACTCCGCAAGCGAGCAGAGACATTCGCCGAGACTGCCATGACCCTGGGACATCTTGTAATAGCTGACGGAGTTCCTATTCCTGTGCTAACAAACTCAATTTCATATAGTTCAACTTTGTCACCACACCCATCACCAATGACTTCTTTCGCAAGAGGATCGCGGCTTTGGTTTCGGGGCATCTGACCAAGGGGGATAGCGAAGACGTACCTATCGTGACTCCTCTCACAACCATCGACACAACCCTCTTTCCCAGTGCCTCAGCCAGCGGAATGGTTGGATATGCCTCATCGTGGATTGATCTGTGCTCCAAAAATCCTATCATTGCGAGTGTCTCGAGGCAGATCCTAAACCTCGAGATCTCGTATGCCAATTTCGTAGGCTTGCGCTCCGTCATTGTCGCCGGTCCGGGGGTTGACAACGACACCTCGGGAACCAGCCAGGCCATCGCCCAGTATGCGAGAGCCATCCACGAGGCCCTCAATGTCGCTGCCCGAATGAACATCGTGATACATATGCCTATGTACAGGGAACCGGGACTTGACGACGTCACCGCCAACCTAGCAGACCTCGAAGCTGCAAAATCATCCTCAAAAGTAGATGATGGCCCTGCCCAAGTTGAGCTGTTCGGTGCATGGGATGCATGGAACCAGATTCGAACTGCTTCCAAGTACTGCAACAGACTCGGAGTTGGTAGGTTTTGCTATCAAGCGCATTCCATCTACCCATAAAGGCTAAGAGTGGACAAATACTAACTCCCCTCATAGCTTTAAGACTCCCTGCCATTTTACCCGAGAAAGACCTCCAAAACCGCTGGTTTGCCGAGCCACTCCAGTATCTAACTCTTGGTCCAAAAACCTTTAGCCGTAACAAGGCTGGGCATCCGTCCCTAACCAAATATCACCAGGAACTAATTTCCAAATACATGACGCTCAAAAACGAGCCTTACCTGCTCCTCTACGATGTTGGTCTGGAGTCGAGCGGGCCTCTCCCAAACCCTGCCATCGAGCTTGATGCCACTTCAACTGCCGTTGAGAACAGTGACTGCCCGACTCCGCAGGAAGCTGCCAGTATGACAACAACCGCGAAGAGCCAAGTACAACCGGCCGTGAAACAAAACTCGCATGTGTCCTACATGCGACACGTCGAGATGCAGCAGCCTCCACTATCGTATCTAGAGGTCAGCGCCCTTTCTAACTTCCAGGACTATCTCCAATCTCCTCTGCAACCATTGTCCGACAACCTTGACTCTCAGACATATGAAATATTCGAGAAGGATCCTGTGAAGTACATCCAATACGAAAAAGCAATAACGATGGCTCTCCATGAATGGTCCCACCAGCGAAAGCCAACCTCGTCTCCTCGCGGTGCCGTCGTTATCGCTGTTGTTGGTTCCGGCCGCGGACCGCTGGTTACGAGAGCTCTGAATGCTAGTGCTGCCACCGGGGTAGCTGTGGAGGTCTGGGCGATCGAGAAAAACCCAAACGCATACGTGTACCTGCTTCGTGAGAATGAAACAATTTGGCAGGATCGAGTAACAGTCGTGCGGACTGACATGCGAGCATGGAAGGGTCCTGTCTTGAATAGCGAAGCAGTTGAGAGCGAGAAAGCGGAGCCAAAATACGGGAAAGTCGACATCATGATATCGGAGCTTCTGGGATCCTTTGGGGACAATGAGCTTTCGCCGGAATGCCTCGATGGGATACAACACGTTTTAGCACCACACGGAATCTCGATACCCCAATCATATACAGCACACGTCACACCCATCTCCACGCCGAAAATCCACACGGACATCTCTGTCAAAGCGGCTGCTGGTGACAAGAAAGCGTTCAACACACCTTGGGTTGTAAGACTGTTTGCTCATGACTACGTCGTCGCTAAGGGCGTGCCGTATCATCCAAGATTTCAACGGGCATGGGAGTTCAAGCATCCTCTACCACCTACAGCCGCCCAGGCCATCGAGACCAAGCGTGGCTACGGAACGGCCGGTGGTTGCGGCGGAGCAATGGTAGCCTCGGCCGGATTAAATGATCACAACATACGGTATTGCCATCTGACATTTGTGTGCCGTGCTCGCGGTGTCATACACGGTCTGGCGGGATACTTTGAGAGTACCCTGTACGAAAAGACTATCGGCATCAAGAAGGACCCTGAGGATCAGGAGTTTGACGGTGATGATGATATAATTGCGGAGAAGGTGGAGCTTAGTATCTTGCCCGATCAGGTGGACAAGAAAAACAAAGATATGATCTCGTGGTTCCCAATCTTCTTCCCCCTCAAGGTGAGTCCTAACACGTAAATTTCATGCCCCAGAGTCCAATTGCTAACAAGACTATTACAACAGCAACCCCTCTACTATCCCGCCGATACGGAGCTAGAGGTTAGCATGTGGCGCCAAACGGATGATTCTAAGGTGTGGTACGAATGGCAAATTGATGCTTTCACCTGGGTTGGGACTGCTACGAGGATTAAGGTTGGAGGATCGGATCTCTGCACTAGCCGCACTGTTGCTTGCATGATGTGATAGGGAACCCCCGGCGAGATATCAGAAGGCTATTTCAAGGAAAGCAGCTGTTCCCGTTGGCCCATGTGCGACGCTTCTGTGTTCATAGGGGAAGGCACTGTGATCTGCAAAATTATCTAGCAAAAAGCCGCGCCGGGTGGGTGGATGGTTTCGGGTCCCGTCTGGTTGTCATTCAAACTAGTATGTTATCTTCGAGCGAATGGGGCAAAGTACCCCTGACCATGGTAATAGTCATGGTGTTTGAACTGGGTAACGTTTTGGGGGTTTTTTTTGGGTTGACACTGGACATTGATAGTCTTCATGCTCAGTCTCGGGACTGGAATCGTCAAGCCCCGTCTAGAATATTAGAAGGGATCTTTTGCCGATGTCGATTCTTCACCATAAGGGTATATCACCTGCCCCCAAACGTATGCAATACGCCTCCATATCAGGAGAGCAGTCTGAGAGCCTTGGCCACACCCTTTAATGAATCCTAGTTCCACTGTTTGCCAATGGCATAATCCCAGCTCGAAGTTGGTCGTATACTTGCCATCTAGAATGCTCGCTGTCCATGTTTTGACTCCGAATACCACGTCCCTCAGGCCAGGCAACAAGAGTCGTCCTCCCCCTTTCACCCACGACCTCGTGACACGTCAAGAACTTGCAGATTTGTATAATTTATTCAGTTCCGTTCCTTTCCAATTCCTATTCTGTTCAACCACCCATCGTGGAATCTCCCTGCGCATCTGCGCCGCTTCCAGCATCAACATCCGCACCCCGGATCCAGAGGACGTTGTTGCACCTAATGAGAACCTGGCCGAGGGCTCCCGTCATCTTGTCGTCGATGTACTCTTCAGCGTTGACGAGCTGGAGGTTCATGTATGCGTCTGCGGACACGAGGGTTCCCTTGTATTCCTGGCCCCATTTGAGGCGGACCTGGATGGGTTTGCTGACGAGATCTTGGAGGAAGGGGCGGGGGTTTATTGGCATGAACTATGGGACGGGCGGGGGGGAGGGAACAAAGGGTTAGTATCTAGGACGGGGGGGGGGAGAGGGAAACTGTAGGGGGGGAGGAAAGCAAACAAGGGGGGCGTACACTCATTTTGCCGGTTTTGTTGGGGCTTGTTGTTGTATGTGCTACTGGTGCTGAGGGTTCCTGATTCTCGCGATTCGTAAAGCTGGGAAAGTGCGCCCCCTCGACTAGCTGGCTCGGGAGATGAAGTCGAGGTTGGGAGGATCGTGTCGTGTGGTGAAAGTTGACCGTGTCTTTCTGTCGGGCGGCGTGCGAAGGAAGGAAAGGAATAGTGCAAGGACTCGCGGTAAATACGGGGGTATGTTCTGCGGCGAGGTTGGCAGGCAGGTAGGTATGTAGGTTGGCTAAGTGGAGAGCGGAGGACGAGGTGGTGGTGTTGAGGTTCGAGGTTCGAGGTTCGAGTTTGGTGGCGGCGCGAGGCAGAAGTGCTAGTTTCAGAGAAGGCTGGCGGGATGGCAGCTTGGGATGAGCTTGAAGTTTTAGGTCGGTGAACGACGGCAGAATATTGGGCGGTGTGTCCATGTGCTCCGCCCCGAAAACTAGTCATATATCAAAGACACGATTGAGCAAAACGGCAAGGATGAACCAATAAGCTCTTGGTAGCTCAGTTGGTTTAGAGCATCCGGCTGTAATAGGTCGCTTCCAAGCAAACCGGAAGGTCGGGCGTTCGACTCGCCCCCGAGAGAGTTTATATTTTTGCACATTTTAGGAATGCACTCGCATACTGGGCCTTCCCTTCCGAGTTGAGAGGCAGAAGCCCCCGTTCCTTCCGTTTTGTTGGATATTGAGAAGCATTTGCTGCTAGATGATCAAGTTCGTGGCGCATCCCGAACTACAAGCGAGATAAAAACCTTCACTTATATACCGTATAGTGAAATTATATTAGGGACATATTTGAGTTCCTAACTCTTTGGTTGTCCTGCGACATCGACGACCAAAGCCCCTATGCTTAGAGGCTCTCACCGACTTCATGATACAAGACGCCTGACCCGAGTCTCACCAGTTCTATCTCCTGCCATCCCCGACGTGCAGTCTTAGGGAACGACAATTAATACCATGGCTGCGGATGACAAGTTTTCCCACTATGACCCTAGATGGAATTAAATATCTTTCCCTCCAATATCACTCCCCTACCACAAGCCCCTCCTTTCTGTAGATCCGCCAGTCATCAACTCGAGACCTGAAGCAAGTAACCTTTACTGTACCATCCTTCTCTTCCCCGACACCCCCGTTTCTATGCTTCATCGCACCGCAGCCCGTCCATATCTCCAAACCCTCGCGCTTCTTTATCCCATCTCCTGCCTACTTCCCGTCCCCCTTCTCCTCAGACCGCTTCTTCTTCTTACCAGGAGCCTCGGCCTCCCACCAGGACCAGCCTGTGCCGTCTCGTCCGTCGTTGTCTACGCTGTCGCCGTCGGAACCCGGGACTCCTACGACTTGCTCGCCGGCTTCTCCTCCAGGGGAGTCGGATGAGGATGACGAGGAGGACTTGGGTTTGCACTGCTTCCAGTTGAGGTGGTTGTCCACTTCTAGGGTTTTTTCCTCGGGATCGAGCTGTTTTCATTTGAGACGAAGCCCGGGATGTCAGTGACGAGGATATCATACAAATAATATAGGACCGAGGATGCCTTAGAAAGGGAGGGGGGCGAAAATCGTGGAACTGTTGGGGAAGAAAGGATCATGCTTACCTCCATCTCGCCCTTCCCGTCGCTGTTATTGTTATCCCGGAGACGAACAGTGGCGTTGATGTTGAGAACGAGGTCTTCTGTGCAGGGGGCGAAGACTATGAAGTCCTGAAGTAAAGTGCCCGATTCGCGGTAGGGGCCGGAGAAGGGGCCTTGGATGGAGAGCTCGTTGTGGGACTAGGGGCGTGCGTATCGAGTGGGAGAGGTTAGGCTAATTGCTGCCGGGTGAAAATGTTCCTGGACTTATCCCCTAGCACGCAGGTGTATTCAAGGTAGTTAGGCACTTACATCGTATACCCCCGTCCTACCCACAAACGCAGTAATTACCTCTACGCTTCCCACCACGCCTTCTCGTTCTAGTTCTGCGCTTCCGGTGTAGTCGACCCTGGAAACAGCGAATTGCCATCCTCCCTGCTGCTTTAGGTGAACTAGCATGTTGCACTCTTTCTCGGCAGATCCTTCTGCGCCTGCACTACTAGACTCGTCGGTCAGCGAGGCGGTCAGCTTTTTGTAGCTGATGGTGATTGCCTCCGGCATAGGACCGTAGGACGCGTATTCGATCGCTACGTCGTCTGGGTCGGGACAGCCTGATCCCTCCGAGGACCAGGATAGGATGTCGATGCCGGGGGAAGGAGGGGCGGGGGAGGACATCAGGGAGCGCAGTTTGTGCAGGGCGCGGTGGATGGAGTGCCCGTGGGATGGAGGTGTGCCGCTGTGGGCGGTGGTGAGGGGGAGAGAGAGGAGGATTGCTGGGAACTTCATGTTGGTTGGAGTGCGGGGTGTTAGTGGATGGGGATGGTAAGAAGAATCTTCGTGAGATCAATGGGATGGGGTCTGAGGATTGCAAAGATTTCAAAACGAGAGACCGAGGCTACGATACTTTGGAGCTTCACGGTGCAATTGTGGTGAGCTCCTAGTGATAGTGATAGAGAAGGACTAATGAAGCCGAGTTGCTTAAGACATTTTGCTTCGAGGCACTTCAGTCAAGTCACCCATGGGGAACTATTCATGGCATGATGGTGCCTGACACGGTGGAGAGCTAGCCCATGCTCTCGGTTCTTGGGAGATATCATGGAGATCTTGCACACCTACTAATATAAAGTTGAAGGCCATGGTGGTGGTGGTGGCTGTCCTTACATCGAGTCAGTTTCCACAGCATTGGTTGATATATGGATGCTTTTTGGTAAGCAATCGCCACCGCCATCATTTCCAGGCCATGTGCTAGATTAGTTTCTGAGTGGCGCTAATAAGAGCGAAGTTTAAGTTCTAGAATCAAGTGTATCTGAAATCTCAGATGCAATAACAGAGTCTTTAATCATGGAGAACCTTCCCACGCCACTGGGAATTCCAACATCTTCTGGTATACGTCTTAAATATTGAGCTCTTTGCTCCTTCTACCAGTTAAATATTGTGGTGCCACAAGTGCAAGCAATGACCGCCGTCTCAAGACTTGAGCAGCAGAGCTCTTCTCCCAAAATCGTTCTGCCTGATACATGAAGCCTCGATGGAGGAGCTCCCGATACTTCTATCTCACTTGTTCAACCCCTTTTTTTCAAGTGCCCGCTTTTGTTCGCCGGTATTTCTAATAATGGCACTTTCCAAACACACTCTAGGCCTAGAGATACATCTCGAAGACGACTCTCAAAACAGCGATCCAATAGTCTGTATTATAATTATAGTCAAGGCTTTATTATTAATTCTGCTGTTTATAACATTGTCCATGCATATGCATCATACACAAAGTACGGAGGACCAGGAAATAGCAAAGAAGGAAAGATATTCCAAGGCCGAGGAAGAATACAAACGAGACACGGTGCAGGCGAAATAAAAGAAGCCTTGGTCTTTCGATCGATGAGGAGCATGACTTGGAATTTGAGGTTGTAGTAAGGAATCAACAATGCACATCCGGGGTCTACCTGGTGTGATTAACCGGTTTGCTGTCGACCTACTGATCAAATTACATGAATCGCTTTTATCCAAAACCTGGAATCTGATGCGCTCAAATTATGAAAACTGTTGTTCTTGTTCTCCGAGCTCTGACTCAATGACAATCACTTGGCTTGTCACCGTAGAACCAGGCGATGGTTAGAAAATAGGTGGATGACCTGACCAGTGGCTCATGAAGATTGCAAACTTGGACGTTCCGGAGGGCTTCGAGTCCAGAAGTTAGACCATCAATCCTGCCAGCTGATTTTGTTCACAAAGGTTACATTCACTGAAATCCACCGGTTTACTCAATTTTGCTCCCACTTCAATCATTGCCCCCGGGTTTTCTCTACTCAGCCAAGTGAACACTGCCAATACCACGACTGGTCTTCAATAAACAGCTACTAACTGCGCAATCTTCACTACTGGGGGGGGGGGGGGGGGGGGGGCCGGGCGGGGGGGGGGGGGGGGGGGGGGGGGGGGGGGGGGGGGGGGGGGGGGGGGGGGGGGGGGGGGGGGGGGGGGG